>JXSR01S025063.1:12015-22419 GCA_000969725.1 Ophiothrix spiculata
GGAAATGGTGTTTTAAGCTGTTTTAATTAACCCAGTTTATTGAAACACATGTCCAGTTAGAGTAGATTGTTATTTAAGTGACATACTGATACTGATCATAAAGGTGGTTTCATAGTTGCGGTCATTGCGACTGATGAAGTTAACGTTGCGGCAGACGACCAAGCATTTGCAATTTTAAGTTGTCGTAATGTAGCACAATACATTTGCATATTGCTGTGATGGTCTGTTGCTAGAAAAGTTGAATTTATTCCAACTCAAAATATTATGTCAGGGCGACAACCACGACAGGGTAATCGATATATATCGGCTTGTCGCAATTTTTTTCTGATGCGACACAGTCGAGTGTGCGCACTTGAAATTGTTGAAGTCATGCTGGTCGTACGACCACATGACAAGAAACTCTGAAACCAGCTTTAAAGGGGCAATTCATGATCCACATTTCACCCTCAAGGTCACCTCTATCAAAACTAAGTTTTTTAGCTAATAAGAATCGTCAACTGGTATATGTTACGATCCCCAAACCATTCTTTCATACGTGCTTGCATTTTTGAGAAAAGTGATAAAATGTGTCATTTTCTAATTATTGTCGGGGCCCCGACAGTAATTACAACACAGTAGCCTATGGGGATTTTCAAAATGCTGAAAAAGCTTGTAACTTGGAAACGAATGGTCGGAATCAAGTGAAATTTTCAGTATATACTTATAATGTACTCTTCTTCTTATTTAGCTAGAAAACAGGCAAGGTTTTTGTCACACCAAAATCATGAATTGCACCTTTAAGAGCTAGTAATATTGCAGAAATTTACCAAACTTGTGTTCTCTTAAATCGTGTTGGTTATGATCATTTTATTTATGCCATCTTCCAATCAAATATTTACTTTCTGAAAATCAGCAAATAAAGGTTAGGGATGGCCTGTACATTGTTATGCAGAGGTTGAGTGTGATTAACTCAAAAATGGGTCAGATTCTGCTAAATTGTAATCCCAGGGGGCCACTCAGATATATTGATGTACACATGCATAAACATAGGTTTACAAAATACCCCGGTACACCGGCTTACGAGTACATGTACCGTATACCCGATGAGCCGGTTTACCGGCTTTTAGATCATGTGTAAGAAACTTGATGTGTCTGTCAACAGGCATGGGTAGTTAAGATTTTCAATGGTCTTATTTATATTGGAAGACATCAATAAAGCTTTGAACACATGGTTGATGGGCCATTCTGCTCATACACTTTATATACTCGACAGAGGTGAAAAATTCCTCATATTTTCTTAAATTTGATCAAATTTTCAACAAATATGGCTTCGCCCATAGACTATAACGTAAATGTCGAATTTGTTGGTCGACACTATAGTATTCTGTGCATATCTTGAGCCAAGTTGGTGCTACATGGAATATGCATCTGAGAATGACACAAAATCTAAATGATATTTATTTTTGTTAACAAAATCTTACAGTAATTCACCATGGCCATGATATCTCTTTAACGAAACATAATATATGGTGTGAAACTTGTGGAATCAAAATCTCCACTTTGATTTTGCAAAGTAGGTTGTCGAAAAAGTGATGATCAGAATATACATCTTCAATAACATTTTATGATATTTTCAATCAATTTACCACAGGAATTAATAGTTTTTTATTACCTTCCATGCAATTTTTGCTGGTTATTTTCAATCAATTAACCACAGCTAGGAATTATTTTTTATCAGTTTCCATGCAACTTCTATCTATGTCATTTCATAAAATCCAGCAAAAAATACACAATTTGGCCTGTAATTCTGTTCATTATAAAATCAAATTTTGACCAACTTGACAAAAATTTGCATATCACAAACATGTGTTACCTTTTACTGAATAAAATGTTTATTTTTTCGAACACGAAACCTGAAGGCTGCAAATAAATTACAATAATATTAACAAATCTTTTATTCATTCTTTGATGCAATAACAGGTTACCATGGCAACCATTTTGGTCGTATGCACAGATATTACAAATAGATAAAACCTTAGAAATTCTGCGAGTGTGATTGATATGATAGAACAATTGAACATACAATGAAGTGTAGCACTTGCCTTGCAAAATACCAGCTTTATTTCATTTCAGTATGTTAAAACTAACATTTTCTAGTTAAAGGTGTAGGTTAGGTTCCTATTTTAGCATGTGTGTAATTTAGTTTTTACTGATTGACCTTGACCTCTGAAATGCATATTGTGACATTTTAACCTCAGCTTGCTTCTCGTTTAGAGGCAAAAGAAAGTATACAACCCTGGGGATGAGGTTGTTATGAAAATACAAAAGAAATAGAAAATAGGTATACCAATAATTTTACATTTTATGCTATATGTCCGAAAGTATAAAGAATTTGGAGGAGAAATTTTGGATTTAGAATCAGAAAAATAAGGGCTTTGATATGGTATCAAAAAATATACTACTTCCGGTTGAGCCCGGAAGGATTAGCTCTGCAGGAAGGATGAGAATGTGATCGGAACCTACACCTTTAAAGTTGCATTGTGCATGAAATGAAAATTTTAAACATAGTGGTGGATGATGTTTCAAATGCTTGTTTTACTATAAAATACTATGAAATGAACATTAAAATAGTGGTGGACTATAAATTGATGATGTTTCAAATGCTTGTTTTAATATAAAATACTATGAAATGAACATTTTCAATAGTGGTGGACAATAAATGGATGATGTTTCAAATGCTTGTTTTACTATAAGCATTTTGACACATCTTTGAAAGAAAAAGCTTAAAAAATGGCGGGGTGCCGTCCAAAAAACGATTTTCAACAAGAGGGTCCGAGCAAATTGTGAAAACAGTGTTTTTTATTAATCTTTCACATTTTAAATAACATTTATATTTGTTGTTTTTATATCTTATAATATGGATTTGGGGTAAAAGAAGTCCATTCCCACTGCCTAAATTGTAATTTGAGTTGTAGTTTTTCTGGAAATGACGTTTTATATCAATATTTGGTCTTGGTGGTGCTTTTTAGTTTAAGCAATCATCCGAAACGAAATTTAATTTTGTTGCTACGAACATAATACCAAATTATAATTCAAACATCCTGTGCAATTTTCATGATTTTTCACAATTTTGTTATGATGTTAATCATAGATTAAAGAAAGTACAGATAGGAAACTGGTCTATTTGCACCCTAAAAATTCGACTAAGTTAGGGGATTGCGCCAGGCGGGCATCATCCCTGGACCGATGCTGCACAAGTGCGTAGTGACCCAGCTCTGCGTTCAGCCTCGCGCTACTATTACTTGACTACAACGCAATACGCATCTTACATTTTGCCGCCAAATTGGGCGTAAGCAAGGAACAGTGCTTGACTGGCTCGATAGCCGCATTCCCAGTCAAATTACCATTTAGTTGCCAGAGTACGATGTTAATATAGTCATTTGGAATTAGCATATTACGGTCCATAGAAACCTGTTGAGGTCAATGCACTTTTGCTACATGCAATTGTATAGGCCTATATGTTAAAGGGGCAATTCATGATCCACTTTTCACCTTCAAGGTCACCTCTATCAAAATTGAGTTTTTTAATTTATCTGGATCCTCAACTGGCATATGTCACGATCCCCAGCCATTCTTTCATATATGCCTACGTATTTTAGAAAAGTGAGAAAATGTGTCATTGGCCCTGACATTAATTACAACACAGTAGCCTAGATGAGGATTTTCAAAAAGCTGAAAAGCTTGTAACTTGGAAATGAATGGTCGAAATCAAGTGAAATTTTCAGTAGATATTTATAGTGTACTTTTCTTTTTATTTAGCTAGAAAAGAGGAAGGTTTTTGTCACATCAAAATCATGAATTGCCCCTTTAATATACATGCAATTAAAAGGTTGCATATCAGAAATTCCTAGGGCTAGGTGGCTCAAACTTTCAGAAAATGCTTTCATGCTTAAAATTTAAATTTTTTACCTAATAGCCTGCTCATTACACAACCACCCTTACTCCCTATCATTCTACATCTACAGGAATTCGTAATGTGTAACTTGGCACCATCAGACTTTACACATGCATTTTTTGTGTTAAATTATGATCTTCACGCGATTATCCCGTTTTTAATTTCTCCACACTGACAGCCCCTTGATTTGCTATAGAGGTCAGCATAGGCCCATCAATCTTTTATTTCAGTGTGCCCCCCATGCCCCTGTCGAGAATTTGTTGATTTTATGCCCACTACTTACAAAATTTTGAAGATCAGTGATTTCAAAAATGTCAAAATTAGGCTTATTTTCTTCGAAAACTGACACCAAATGAGCCCATTTTAACGTTCTTTACAACGAATAGCTCCGAATGACTCAGTTTTGTCACCCTCTACACCCCATGACCCCCTATTTTTCAACGTATTTGTCACCTATTGCCCCTACACATGGCTAGAAATTTGTTCATTGCTGAGAGAATCTTTATTGGATTCTTACAAATCTACTGGGGGAGAATCTTTGCAAGAATCTTTGGATTCTTTACATTCATACACAATTTCAAATGTGTTTGCCTCAATTTACTAGAATCTATTTGGATTATTGCAAAATCCTTTTGGGGAGAATCTCTGCGAGAATGCATTCTCGCCGAACTCTAGGCATCTGCTACATTTTGAAAGCCGGTAGGAGCAGGTACGGCACTTTCATATTTGAGTGCCCCCCCCCCCGGGAGTAATTTGTTTAGCTTTTGTGTCCCTGAACCAGGAAATACTTCCAAGATTATTTGTCTAGCACTATAAATACACTCTGCTATGGTTGTCAAAATTAATGATACCGTTGAACTTCTACAAATAAATTATCTAGGCCTACCCCAACATGAAATCAAATCCTTTCAACCTACAAGCAAACCAATGATACAAACACGACACCATCTCCATGACGATGTGTCCCAGATGGGACATTGCTATGAATAGGGGTAATTAAAAAAGTTCAGAACCTACATTTAACCAATTTACCTACATATAAATATAGGTGAAACATTTCCATGGCAAAAAGTCCCAACAAGCTACTTGTTGAATTGGGGATAATTCAAAAGTGATCCATTCACTTGATGTCTCCTTTAAGGGCTTTTCTCAGAGATGCAGTTGCTTACGCCTGAGGGATAACGACCTTTTTCATAAATAGTAAAAAATCCAAAAAATGTTTGCATCCATTTTGAGTGAGCAAATTTCAATGCCCACTGAATGCATGTTTAACTAACGCGTTTGATTAATCAAGTGCCGCATCGCTGCGTAATATATGCGAGAAATTATGCAGATGCAGAAGTGCCATCAAAGTCATGTGTACTATAATTCACAGGATGTATGTATCGACGGTTTGTATGTATGTCAGCTCATCTCCAGAACCCTTCACCCGATCTGGACCAAACTTGGGCCATAAATAGCAATTAGCCCCTTAGTGTTAAAAGGGGGTTGGGTCAAGGTCATTCAAGGTCAAAGGTCACCAAAGGTCATTTTGAGGTCAAGGCTCAAAATTCACGGGAGAGCTGACCCAAGTTCATTTCAAGTTTAAGGCCATAACTCCAGAACCTTGACCCTACCTGGACCAAACCTGGACCATGCATAGCAAATGGCCCCTTGAATATTTTGATGATGAGGTCCAGTCAAGGTCAAAGGTCAATCTGAGGTCAAATTTTGAAATTGTCCAAAAGGTTGACCTAAGGTGGGATGGCAACTGTAAAACACAGAATTACTTGTAAAATCAAAACAACTGGACCAAATTACCTGCAATTGACACATTTTAAGAGATGATCTTTCATATGACCATGTAGGCCTACTTTTAAATTTACTCTGAATCTGAGCAAGCCTAATGTGGCTAAAGAGATGTGTACAAAAACTCATTAGAAAACATGCAAAAGTTATTTATTTACCTTTTTGTTTAGTTTTAACCATGTCACGAATCCTTTTCCATCTATGTATTGTAGACCAAAGAACCAGATTTCTCTGAGACCGATAGTTTTGACCACCTGTTGATAAAAAAAATTAACAAAAATGTAAATGTAAAATATATTCATACAATAATGGTACAATAACAATACAAAAACATTATTGTGGTTGAAGACTTACTGTCGGTGTGAAACCCATCTTCTTGGGAATAACTTTTTCACTGTAACTCACCAAGTTAACATTTAAATTAATATGAAAGACAGGGGTGTGAGAATCAGCTGATTAAAAAATCTGAAAATGCTGAAAATAGTGACAAATTGGCAAAAACAGGCTGAAAATAAACAAAAAAGCTGAAATTATGACTGTTTTGAAGGCATGAAAAAATCTGAACTCTAACACCCCTGGAAAGAATACATTGATAGAAGCGAAATTACATGCCAAACACAATGGTGATGTTGAATTTTGACAAAAACCTACGATTTTGGCCCCAGAGCCAAAATATGTATTTTTGCTTATGCATTAGGTATAACTAAAATCTGCTTTGGTAAAATCTGGAACTAAATTACTTTTTACAACCTAGAAACCAATGTCCAGATTTGGATTTCTCACATTTTTGATTCATATAGAACTATATTTTTTTCCTTTTTGAAATATTGCCAAAGATATGATAAAAGTGGCTATTTATACAGAGCAGTGTTATAGCTTGGTCACAATAATCGTACGAACAGCTTACGAGCAGTGTTTAGTCCTATCTAATAGGACCACGCGACGCCCTCGCTACTCGCTTTACTCACTGCTCGTGGTCCTTTTAAACGGACTAAACACTGCTCTTAAGCTGTTCGTACTTTTACTGTGACTAAGCTCTTTGTTTGCCTCGTTTGTTTTTTCTTTACACTGGGCCCGGGACACTGGGTCCATGTTCAGAGGGATTTTTTTTTTTCAGTATCCCTCTGTTCTCCCACATGGCCCAGGTCTGGATGACCGCCCGACTCTTTACGATAATGACAGCGATTACATGAACAGATATGACTCTTCTGTACACGGACCCGGAGGCTTAACATCCCCTCCGAAGGACGATGATCTTTCATGAAATATTTACCTAACTCTAAATATTTCTTTTGAGGAGCGGAGAATATCTGACGCAATGCTCCCATCAAGCAAGATAAACGTCTCTAGAGGCAAAGATTTCACTCCGGCAAGTCCTGTCCATCGGGACCAATAAGTGCAAAAAGAGATCATAAACCATTACAGTAAGACACTCCTAAGAGTTATGATGGTTTGAAATGGAATGTCAAATTTGTGCCATTTAGCGTATTTTTGCCCCCAAAATTTTGTGGCATGTCTTTAAAGTATGTACCCACCCCACCCCTGGCATTTCAATGTACATGTTATTTAGTCACATGACCCGACACAGGTCAAGATACGAACACTTTCATCCAGGAATCTGTGAGGGGTTTTGATTCATGAGAATCATGTTTTACTTGACACAGACTTCTTGCATTCAAATAATTTAAAAATACAAATATTTATCTTGACTATATGGACTGATGTGATACAAATCATAAATATTCTTATTTTTTAATTTTATTCTTTATGTTAGCTTGTATCTACTTAAGTATGCTTACCCGTGGAATGTCGATTAAGTTTAAGAAACCCGGGTAAGTCATCAAGTAGAAACGCAAAATAATTGGTTTATTCAAAATCCGTGTAAGACAACTACCCGTGTATGGTACCCACCTCTGGAGGTGGTTATTTCCGTTAAAATAACGTGACGCAATCCAGTAGAAACGGTACAGTCTATGAGAATCCGATTATCACAATGCATCGTGGCGCAAAAGGTAAATCAACCTGCACTTTTCGTACATCCAGTGTACACGGTATTTCATCAAGTGAAACCAAAAATAATCGGATTCTGTCGTGAGTAGAAACAGAGCGGTGTAAGTGCAACGTGGTATTCTTACATGGTACACATGATCGGTTTATATTTTACATTTGAGTAGAAACAGGCTATGTATTACCTGGTATGTTACTTTTGACCCAGGAGGTCACTCACCTAAATGTTCATAAGTGAACAAAAGTTTACAAAATACACTCTAAACAAGTTCTAGTTTTCTTTGAAAATTTCCCCTAATTAAGGATTTCCATACAATTTTGCTCAAAATTATACCCCCTCCCCTTAAGAGTCGGATTTTTTTATTCAGGTTATGAAAAAAGCCTCCTTGTGTAAAAATGGTGAACACCCTTTTTGTAGAAAAACAGAGTTTCTAGACCACTTACCACTATCAGTGCTTTCTATGTTGCTTAAAAAATTACCCCTTTCTTTGATTTTTTGTTCACGTACGTGTACACCAATATAGCTCAGTGCAACCCCTTTCCAGGACTTTTGGTCAATACAATCTCTGGGTACCAGTAAGATTCATACAAGTATGTATGTATTGAGTGTTTGAAGTTAACAAAAATATATGTCAAGTATTTACAGAAAATTTACATAAAAATGGCAAGGTTTTGCAAACTAGACTCCAATAGGCCTACATGTATGTGCTGACTTGTACACTAAAATCCTGGACATTCCTTAAAGTCTCTAATTTTCATTTCCTAATCAAATTCTATGGGAAGTTTGTTATCATTTAAGAACATTTGGTATTTAGAAATATATAAATCCTTAATTTGTTTACCCACTAATTGTTGTACTCCCCTGCAATAAACATGCATGGCTAAATTTGGTACACAAGTTCCATTCGCACAAGCTGATTTATCGTCAATTTTTCCAGTCAATCGACTAGCCCTGGACTAAATTCTCGGCCAAATGCGGTGGAGATACATACTACGTAGATTAGCTAGTCAAGATCTTTTGCAACCGAGACTTCTATTATACAAATGTACCCAAATGACTTGTTAAGGTTATCGATACATTTGTAGTACATTGTCTTTCTCGTTAGTCTGTAAACTAATATTGCCGTGTGACACATGCTCTGGACTCTTGGTTGGTTTTTCAGATGTCTTGAGACTAAAAATAGACCAAGAAAAACTGTTATAAAATGGCTACGGACCACTGCTATTTCGAGCCTGGAGGTGATGAATCAATGGGTTGGCATGCAGTCGCTGTAATGATATAGTCTTGCCATTATAGTTGACATCTTAGATGTATACTCATGGGGGGGGGGGGGTACTCATTCATAATGGGGCATAGGGAATGCTCCAATCCAATGGGTCATTTTAGGTAGGTAACATGAGTCTGATTTATATCATAAATGGATCCTTTTCTGGAAATTTATGATATAAGAAACTCTTTTTTGAAGATGACATTAAAATTATCAATATGACTGTAAGCAAAAGAAGGCTGGGACTTTGATTAAATATAGTTTGTCCCGAGGGCACTTACCCTGGACAAAATCGAGTACAAAAATAGTATAACATTCCTGAAGTGCACATTTGGAACACAATTATAGTACAGTTTTAGTACAAATATAGTACAAATTTGTGTACTATTTTTGTACTAAAACTGTACTATAATTGTGTTCCAAATGTGCACCTCAGGAATGTTGTACTATTTTTGTACTCAATTTTTTCCAGGGTACTTACCCCATATAGATAATAGACACTATTTTGACCAAAAATCCGTTACACAAGACCTATCTTCGAAATCGCGATATCACATACCTACATAAAAAATTTGAGTACCCCCCCAGAGAGTTTGTATTATCCATAGATTCACAGGATAGATACCAGACTCATTGACATTTTCATTTCAGCATGGAGACAAAATTTGGGGTATTCAGGTTTTTGACAATGATGCATCGCATTTTGTCATAATGTGTGAATGTTTAATTTAAAACATGCACACATGCTTTGTGTGCAGGTTGGTGTAGTATCATAAAGTATTATTTGTGCTGTTTGTCTGTACGCGCGCAACTGAATCTCGGTACTTGGATTTAATTTTGGCGGGAAACGAGTGAACCCGAATACTCCAAATTTGAACTCCATGGCTGATAATGCTATTGCATGGACTAAGCCTGCAGATTTCGGGGGTTTTCACTCCCGGGACTCGTATTTTATTTTCGAACGGGTACCCGGGACTCGAATCGTATTTTAAGATTCAAAATGTAAGTTGAAAAGGCACCACTCGGAAACACGGGAGTTGTGCACAAGTACCAAAAGTTACACTCGAGTCTTTACACTTACTGTAGGGCACATTTCAGGCTTGAAAATAGCTGATTTAATACCTTACTGACGCTTGTATAGTCCCACCATTTTGTTACCTCAGATTTTATTCAAATAACGGGTGGGACTTAAATCGGGGAACTTACATAAATTGACGTTTAATGTGGTAATATAATTGTTGCTGCTTCATGGAGTCGCCGTTTTGACGAAATGACAGGTTACTACAATCACGATTGCGCATGTCTGACAAGTATCATAGCACCGTTATATAATTGCAACATCGTCATCTGTTGACGAACATTACGATTGCGCATGTCTGACAAGTATCATAGCACCGTTATATAATT
>JXSR01S025069.1:12924-26152 GCA_000969725.1 Ophiothrix spiculata
AATGTATATCTAGATGACAACATAGGGTCATTTGATCATTTGTACCATTTTGCATGTTGTTTAAACCTACTTAGATCAAAATACTGCCCATATGAACATTTAAAAGCAAAGAAAACAAAAGAGAATAAAACAAATATGTCGCAAATGATTATACAAATAAAGTGAATAGATATATAGGTAGTGCCGAAACAAAAAGGTAATTTTGCCTCAAAGGAAAGGACTATTTCGTAAATGTTTTTTTTTTTCTTTTTTCAGGTCATTATTGGAATTTTTACCTGTGAAATGGATATAGATTTGGTCTACATAAGAGTATCTGCGTAAATAATTTTTTGACAGTTAAATACAATGAGTATTTCAATTACGACTGACCCTAATCTTTTCATATTCAAGATACGAAAGTCATACGCATGTAAGAAATTGGATTACCGTACCGTACTTTTGTTTTGACACATATGGGAGAAAAATATTTTGTATTCATACGGTGTCAAAAAGGTCTATTGACCACCTTAAAGCAAAAAAAAAAAAAAAAGAAAAAATAATTCTATAACCAATTAGAATTTGAAAAAGGGAAGCTTTCACAGTTTTCAGGTACCAGATATGAGGTTACATCGACATTTTACAAATAGGCAAAATAATTTTAGAGCAATAACAAATATATTGAACGAGGGAAAATGTGTTTTCTTAACATTATGACAACCTAAACACACAATGTGCACCAACCTTAAAAGTTGTAAAAAACCCCACATACTTTGACAATGGTTTTTTGCATTCAAAGAGCTTTGCTCGTCATTTAATCACTGAAATAACTTTTAAGCAGACTTTTGGCGTGAAGATGTAAAAATCTTGTCGCCAAATGTTGTGCACTGGGTAGTTTCGTATGTTTTTAAGCCGAACAATTACAGCCCATACGTTAACACAAGGTTTACATGATGCAATAATATATTTCAAAATGTTTTCTTTACCTATATAGATTGAAGCCAGTCTGGTAGCAGCAGCCTTCACCAAACAAGCCTACATCAACGCAAGCCTATTTGATGAAACCAATTTTCCCGAGGATGTCAAAAGACAGTTTCAATTCATTAAAGACATCGGATCGGCTGCTCTGGAAGATGAGTCGAAGATTGAGGAAGTAAGTCAACACTCATGGAGAAACCACAACAATAGGGAGTATGTGCATTAGAGATTGCGTGAGTGGTACTTCCTTTTACTTTGGGTAGATACAAGAAAATGTGAGCAGACAATCATTACTCTATCATAACTATATAAAGGCAGTATATTGTATAAAGATATTTAGATACAACCTTTTAAAATGGAGGAGGGGGGGGGGGTTAATAAATTTGACTTTCAATGTATGTACTTAGTATGTTAAATACTTACACATAATGCATACTTTACTTTCTACGGAATGTGTGAGAAGCAAAGAAAAAAAAAAGCATGTTTCACTTTAGATATTCCACATACATGTAGCCTATACAAGAAAAGAGGAAACCTTAAAACCCCAAATATTGTGCGATTTTGTTTATGAAGAAAATCAAGTTAAAAATCGGTAATAAGGTTCCAAAGAAGTTTTAAAATGCTCATAAGAATAAAAACAAATGAGATGTGAAGCACTATTATTTTTTACCCAGACTATATACTCTATAAACCTTGAACTATGCAACAAGCAGCATACTAACGCACATAAAACCAAGATGATCATACGGGGAAGTAAATTAGTCCGTATTTTTCAAATCAAAACCACGTACCCAATCTGGCTAATTAATATATTCAAATAAACTTATATTCAATGTTTCTCCATGTGGTAGTAACAAACTAAGCCAGATATAATACCAAAATCACGAACAATTCATGTACAAAAATATTAATACGCAGTAATTTGGTCTTGATCAATTCTAATCAATCATTACTAGTCTCCTACACAATACAAAACCACCAGTTCACAATGTTGTAGAATACAAAGGATATGCTATGTATCTCGTAACAGAGTCTGACTACTTGCTGCATGCTTCAAGGTATAAAGCATAGGGTAAAAATAGAAAAATGGAATATCGTCAAATGTTGTCAACACTTTACACATGATGTGCAAAAATGAACAGACTGATTTTCTAATTTGTTTGATGTTAATGTTTGTCCTGTTAGATATAAATAAATGCAGTTAACATTAAAATACATCTGAGGCCGCGAATGAAAGACTTAAGGACCATGTATTTTGAGTGTACCTGTAGCTACCTTATTTTTTATTCAAATAGGTTACCTGGTGACTGTCGCGATTCTATTTGGATAATTAAATGATCCGAATTATGAAAATTTAGATTTCAGTTTATTATGAAAGATCGTCACAAAAGATTCCATTTACAATATTCATTGAGTAGGTCCTTTCCATTTGATTTTATATGCACCTTTGTCACTTTACAATTTCATTTAACTTTACTGTGTAAACATCTAAATTGTTTATAATTAGATAATTTCACTAATGTTAAAAAAAAAACCGGGAGACGTTTCAGCCCTTTTAACTTTGTTTTGAAAAAAATAAATGATTTAAGAATACTTTGGTCAAACATCTACAAACTTTATTAAAAGAGTTAGAACAATAATGAACCAAGGACCAAGATTATTGGTCAACTGATATGTGTGTGTGGGTAACCACCCGAGTTCCACAGGTTCCGAAGGTGACCCTATGTGAGACCAAAAATTGGCAAAAATGGTTGAAATGACACCGTATCTGAGACCATAATCTACCATATCTGTTCAAATGGATGTATCCTATATGCGACCATACCTGTTCAAATAAATACCCTAATGTGAGACCGTACGCAAATGTGACGAAATAATTATTACAAGAAGTTATTGGTAAAATGTAACTGTACACCAATTGATCACTCTTTAGAAGTGTTTCTAGGTATTTGAATCACTTTTATAGGCAATTTAAGACACCATGGTCTTTAATTCAACTATTCTTTCTTAATTTGATACCCTATGAGAGCCTTAAAAGCCTTATGTGATACTTGCAGAGTACCAGGTCGATTTTGATACCCTATGTTTCAAGTCTCGAGACCTGTCCAGGTCTCACGTTTTTTGGTAACGTGGGAGGTAACCCAGTCAGAATACACAGTTACCCCCTGGTCAACTTGAACTGAACAAAAGACTTACCTTCCTTGATATGCTTTTATGTGACAATCTTGAACCATATTTTGTTTTCAGTATAATCAGATAATCTCCACGATGTTGGACATTTACAGTACGAGTAAAGTTTGCCGTCCGTCAAATCCCACAGAATGTTACACATTAGATGGAGGTTAGTAATGGTCGATATTAACACTAAAGTGCATAAGTGGGAGGGGGAGTCCATATGGACCCTGGATTTTGTTTTTCGCGCGAAAACGCAACATAACCCAGTAAAGCGGTTTTATGTCATCGTCAAGGTAGGGGTGGCGCATGTTTTGATGCAGAACTTTAAATCAGTGTTAAATCAGTCGCGTCATTTTTGAGCTAATTAGCATAAACTGGTAAAATGATAGCGCTGTCCATATTTTGTTTTGTCCCTAAAACGAAAACGAAACAACCTTTTTAATTTTTTTATTTCAGCAATGTATTGTAATTATAATATGCTATTATGAGCCAAATTTCATTGAAAAAATCCTTTGGGAAAGCAGATTTCCATTTTTTGGCGGAAAATTTGTTGGAAAAAAGACAATTTTACATGAGTTAGATATCTGGTCGCTATTTTGAAACGGAATGACGGATTTTTATTTGTTTCGTTTCATATAAATTGTATTGAGTTCTTACCGTTTTAAAGATAAATAATGTGGAGAACATTGTTTTTAAAGCGACTTCAGGGTCCATAAGGACCCCCTTAAGCACTAACGGGTTTCTAAAGCACCTCATATATGCACCTAAGTGTTAAAAAGTGTTGAAAACACTTATCTTCATTTTAATTTCAGTAAGTTCGTGGTCTGAGGTAGAAGGAGATAAGTTATCCTGTTTTTGTTAAAATGTTAACTGGATTTACAAATATTTGGAAAGATTCAAGTATTATCTATACAGAAACGTAAAACTTGCTTGTTTTCGAAAGGTTTGAATTAATCCTCGTCCTCCGAAGGGTTTATTTCCCGTATCTCTTTAACATCCATTGCGGTCATTTTGATGAAAAATTAGGAGGGTACTACCTAGTCGCCATTTTTAAAAATATATGCATGCTATAAGACGCAAATGTTTAAGACATGTTAGAATCATCATCTTCCTTGATAATCCGATATTTAGAACTTTTATATGTAGAAAAATTTTGATTTTGTGGTGGCCACGTTTGCCTTACTGCCATAATTAAATCTTAACATTAAAAAACCCCGTTATTTTGACTAAACTGGATACCTGTTTTATTCCCCTTTATTTCGGTTCCCATTGCCGGCGTATAGACTGGTTGGCTCTATACCATCAAACAATAAAATATCTATGATCTGTGTAATTTTGATTGTCAGGTTTGAGCCAGATTCTGGCAATTTCAACCGACTATGGAGAGTTGAAATGGGTGTGGCAAGGCTTCCGTGATGAGGTTGGGCGCACGAATAAACCATACTACATGCGATATGTAGAAATCGCCAATGAAATAGCACAAGCTAACGGTAGGTATCTATGAATAAGTAAATGGCTAATTATTATACATATCAAACTATATATATAAGGGTGCATGTGATGCGAGGAAACTACCAATAAATGACACAGGCTATTCGTAGGTATCTTTTATTACTGATCGTCATTATGAGACATTAGGAGACAAGCGTGGCCGAGAGGTATGAGTCCCAGACTGTTAATCATAGGGCATTGACACTGTGTTCGAATCCACTCAGCGGCACCTTCAATTGTAACTTTGCTAGAATTAGTCGGTTTTGCTGTGTACCACAGTGGGTGCTTTTTCTGTCGGAGGTCCGATTGTCGTTAGGCACAATGTTGCCCAACGTTACACAAATATCTACAACATTGCGGAAGGTTGTCGAATTGTTCAATGTTTCATAATGCATATCAAATCAAGTAAATACTATTAATTTTACGCTTACTTAATTTTTACTTTTACTTCTTACTCTTGAAGTATTTACTTATTTTGTATGCATATGGCCCAATGTTGCCCAAAGTTGCTGAAACGTTTTCAAAGCCGCGGAGGGTGGCGCAAAGTTAGAGAAAGGCCGCTTCTTAACATATTTTGTAATATCCATTGCATATGTTGTAGAACTTTATGTAACATTGGCCAAACTTACTTAACTTTGTAATTCAGAGCAATCTTGGCAATTCTGAGCAACTTTGTCAATCCT
The DNA here is from genome assembly GCA_000969725.1 of Ophiothrix spiculata. NCBI lineage: Eukaryota > Metazoa > Echinodermata > Ophiuroidea > Amphilepidida > Ophiotrichidae > Ophiothrix > Ophiothrix spiculata. The sequence goes on from JXSR01S025069.1 coordinate 18,228, forward strand.
CCCCAGTGTCATGTGCACATGTGGCCTGTTGTTATTGTTGTTGTCGTTGTTGTTATTATTAGGGTCAAATTATAGTTCTTATTGAGCTACCAAATATTTGTGTAACAAGTCTTTGTTATCTTATAATCTAATAATATAATTCCAATGCATCTTCTAATCATTAACGGATAATTGGTGTGGTAAATCACCAAACATTTTTAACAATTACTCGTCAATGTCTTAGTATTGATTTTTCATCACCAAGCCTCCGTTATTAATAGAAATTCATTGGAACTATACCGCGCGAGTAAAAAAACTAGATGAAAGCCATATTGTAAAAACAAAAGTAATTTCGAACAAATAATATTAATTTTCTAAATAGGTCATGAATTAAGCTTTCAAACGGTGAAAGGATTGTGAAAATTGATAAAGGCATTGCGAAGATATCCTTATTTGAACAATATGGTATGAAAACAGTTCTCTCCAAATGAGCATACCTCGTCATACGAGTAAGTACCAATATTGAATTGAATTTCTGGCCAACACCTCTTGAATAATAACACAAACCGATTACATTGCTCTAGTGAAAATCTCTTCTTAATCTATTTATTATTTACATATAAAAGATAACTTAGGCATTTTTTCAAGTGCAAAATGACATGTTTGAGGATACTGTCTTAAAAAGGAAAGCTTATAAATCAGTCACTGTTCAAAATGCCTCAAGATCAGTTTACAAACGAGCAACGTGCTGTTATTGCTGAGGTTTATTTTACCACCAAATCTCTTGCAGAAGTGAAACGGAGATTCAAACAGGGTGTATTCCCTCCATCGCGTGATGTGCATCCGCCATCTATAGAATTTAGGCCAAATTCAAAAGAACAGGAACGTAACCTAAAGAAAGAGAGACCTGGAAGACCGCGAACGGCAAAAAGCAGGAGATCCAGAAGTAGGGCAGTGACGAAATCCTGTGCCACATATGTCCCTGTCCACGTTCAACCGAAAATTGAATATTCAGGGCCACCAAGTTCAAACGGCCCTTTTAAAGACACCCAAACACAAAAGAGAAAAGATAATGTCATAATTGTGTCCTCCATTAATAAAACATATGCACGACATTTGGACAGAACTGTTTTTATGCCTTCCTATTCAAATAAGTGTATCTCTTTGACGCCTTTATCAATTTTCCCATTCTTTCACCATTTTGAAGGTAAATCTATGATCTATTTAGATATATACATTTCATGTTCATGATATCTCTTCTTCTTAAAATATGGGTTTCATTTAACTATTGCAGTTTTTTTGACTCACTCGGTATATCAGATTATAAGATAACAAAGACTTGTTGCACCAAATATTTGGTAGCTCAAAGGAACTATGTTTTGACCCTTACTGTTTTTTCCTTCTTTTTAACTCAATCTCAAGGTCATCCTGATATGGGTGCATATTGGAGGTCAAACTATTATGATGATACAGACCAGATTATTCAGGATGCCTATGACTTATATGAAGAAATCTTGCCCTTATATAAACAACTTCATGCTTACGTAAGGAGGAAGCTGTCTAAATATTATGAAGAAATTGATCTAAAGGGCCAATTACACGCAAATACTTTGGGTATGTATAAACAATCTTTAGGTTGGAAGTTAATTAATGCGAAAACGTTTAATGGATGCAATTTATATTTACTTTGTTTTATTTTTGTACCTTTTTTGCCCACCGAAGTAAATTGATATAATTAGGGGAAAAACCCTAACTAACCAACACCCTTAACATGCTTAACATGGCTTTTGACCTTCTTGTTGGTCAGTTATGCTGCCATGTTCGCTTTGCGCCATTATAAGTAACCACAAATACTCCAAATATAATATATAGATTACACCTAATTTGCGAACGTTCTATCTCCTACGCTTCACATGATGTTAATCCAAAGAACCAAAGTAGTCCACTAAAACTCAGTAAAAATCGCTAAACGCACGTATCACATCAATTTCAAAGAGTTCATCATTATTGAAATACTTTTTTTTGTAAACAATAAGTGAAATTCATACACTCTGCGTCAAGTACACGTTGAAATTGTAAAATCTAATAGACCGTTTCAAAAGCGGGTACAAGACATTTGCTGCACATATAATTTCAGGCTTAATGTCATTAGATATTTCACTGTTTCCGGTATACCCAAACCTCACTGTGGTTTTCAGATAACCTAAAGAAATTTAGAAAAGATGTTGATATGATTGTTTCACTATGTATAGATGACATTCTTAGCTATATTTGTACCGATTTTCAAGTAACAATCTTTTACAGAACAAAAGTTATGATACAACAGGTAGAACTTTTTGAATGACCCTCGTATTTCACTCGCGTCAAGTAATACGCAGTTATTAATCTATAATAAAACTACAAGTTTGAAATTTTGATAGATATCCGCACAAAAGTATTGTCATTCCACATATGCGTCCCGCCGCGGCAAAAGGGTGCAGTTGTCGTCTCCTACATGTAGCTCATTGTAGCATATCTGATGTATACAAATACCATACATCAGATATGCTACAAGGAGCAACATATACGAGCCGACAACTGCACCCTTTTGACGCGGCGGGACACATATATATTATATTGTGGTAAGTTTTTTGGTATCTAAGCATGTTATTTGTTATAAATGCTTTGGTTACAGGTGACATGTGGGGACGGTTTTGGGGCCAAATATATAAACGTGTGGTACCATATCCAGATAAACCGAATATTGACGTAACCGATGAGATGATCAGACAGGTATAGAATAATTACATTCAAGATTTTATATATTGGAGCAATAATAGTAGCTAAAAGTAAGTGCACAAATATTCGTCATTTATAAATAATACAATATGTGTAGTAGCAAAGTTGATTTTGAGATCGGCTGGTGTTTAAAATGAGTGATAAAGGTCTGGAGATCGATTTTCGGGTATGGCAAAATTTAAGGTCTTCAAAGTGTGTATTTTCAACAAATTAGTTCGTTTAGTATGGAAATGTAGAAATATTGCAATTCCGAGATTTCAGTTTCCAGGTCAGATCCGTTTTTTGCTCAAAAATATCCGAAGGATTGTCACTTAAGTACTAAATCTTAAGCACTAGTTTCCCTTCGAGCTGAAAATGTTAACTATTATATTTTACACTTTATTTTTAAGCTGCAATTTGTAAAGCTTGTCTACAAAATTGGGTTGAAATTTGACATCGAAAACGTCAGCTGTTATGTAGTTTTGAAGTGTTACTCGTAATCCCATACAAAAACTTCGAATTGGCACAAATTTGGTACCATTTTAAGCAGGAATAAACATCTAATTTTTGGATTTAAGACCCAAGATGTACCTTTTGATGTGGTGCGTCACACATTCGGTTAAACAATTAAGGTGTCCACCGAATTTTGACTTTAGACCCGTCTCCAACTATGACGTCGACGGAACGAACTTGATAATCAAATCAAGATTTGGTTACGGATGGTAACGAACTTTGGCAACACCTCGACAATTGACGCCGGGTAGCGAATTTTGCTGACGTAAAGGAACGAAGACCGATGACGGGTCACAAAGGATTACTGTGGCGAACGAAATCTGAACGACATCACAACTATATTTATGTCATTACAAAATTTTTAAAGAAACTTTCAGATTTTGTTGGTCACCACAACTCTCGGTGACCCGTAGTCAGCTTCGTTCCTTGACGTTACCAAGGTCTCGCTACCAACCGTCACTTTTTGTCCGACGTGACACGTCATCAGCCTTCGTTCCTTAACCATGTTAACTTAAAGTTCCCTACCAGCCGTCACTTGTCGACGAGATGTCGCTGAAGGTCATTACAATCCATTGTCAGCAAATCTTGGCTTGATTTGGAAGTCCGTTACCTTCCGTCGACGACAATTCATGTAAACAGTTTAAACCAACCAAGGTAACAAATATAGAGGCCAGCGCAAGTAACCTTATGTTGCAGGATGACTCAGTTAGCTTCAGTTGCTTACCTCAAAGTGAATTTCAATTCAAATGTTTCTTATAAAAATAACATTTTTGTAAATTCATTACGAATTTAAATACGTACCATCAATATCAACCCAGTCAGTGAGATGCAGGCAGCAGTTTTGGCTTTGCGCGCGTATGAAACGCTTTTGAACTTCACCATTATTGATCATAGATTCTTGGAAGACTATATAGATGAGTTGACACAAATGTTTATAAACACGGGTAAGGAGCTAGTCCACAGATATGCATGGGGGGACAACAAATTATTGCTGCACCTTTCAATAGCACTACTTGATTTGGCGTGAATTTTGAAAGCATATGTCCTAAATAAAACCTTCTGCGCACGCATAGTGCCGGGCAAGGAACAATATATATGACCGCACACACTGCCGGCCGGGCATGACGTCCTATGTCAACTCATCTATAGGATTATTGTAGAACTTACTGCAGTAGGGGGAAAATCTACCAAAGGGGATATTTGTGGGCCGCCACGGCAAAAGGGTGCTATTGTCGGCTCGTACATATTACTCATAATATATCTGATATATACAGGTAGTATACACCAGATATGCTATAATGAGCTACGTGTAGAAGACGACATCTGCATCCTTTTGCCACGGTGGCCCATATTTATGGATACTGCTAACTTGAATACAATTTTGTGCGATAACACTGTTATCATGATTTTAGGGATACACGGCGCAGAAAATGTTCAACATGTCTGATGAGTTTTTCAGCTCTTGTGGGATGATCCCTGCACCTCAAGAATTCTGGGAACATTCAATGTACACAAAACCAACAGACGGAAGAGAAGTGGTATGTCATCCTACGGCATGGGATTTCTCCAATAGGAAGGACTTCAGGTAATCAGAAAAGACTAAAACACGCAATATAAAAACGCTCTGGATACAAGTACTTTTAATTAATATAACATCTCACCATACAAGAATGTATCAAAGATTATCAGACCTGGTAAGGCGATGCGTCACTGGACGTTCTCACAGAAGTGAGAACTTCTCATGGGCTTTAGTAAATAAATAGTTTCACTCAGAAAGGTGTATCTTAAAAATGAGACTATGTAACTTTTCTGTTGGATCTCCGAAGGACGTAGAGATAGTTGGGTCCTATGGGCAGTCAAATATCAATTAGCTATAGGTGTAACACTCATGCTCCGACAGGGTGGGGCATTTGTTAAGAGCACTGTACCTCAACAAATGAGGGACCATTAGGTGAGAGGAATATTTTTGGGGTCTTTGGGAGGGTGACAGTGATGGGGTCCTATGAGCCTTGCATACGTGTTTCTTCCTGAATTAGACTGCCCCCGGGAATTCGACTTTCTTTTAATTAACAACAGAAACTAAAATGCCCGGGGGGGGGGGGGGGTACTTAGTACAAAAGTGACTACGGGGATCAGGATGTTTGCGCCAAATGAGCGTAAGTTTTCGGAGAAAATATCAATTTTTGTGTAAATTTGATTAACTATTTGGTATATGAATGGGTCCCTTTTTCTTGAAAATTGGTATATACATGGGTGGTACTTCAAATTTCCCAGCGGCACACCCCTACCAAAACCAAACTTGAGTACCCCCCCCCCCCCGGGCTAAAATGATGAATAGGCTTTTAATAATAGGACCACAGCGGTCAGCGAGCATATGTTCATATGTACAGTGTACTAAGGCAGCGTGGCGTTACAAAGAATGATGTGAAATCACCATATTGAATTATGGTCTACTTCTCTTTGATTCAGGATCAAAATGTGCACCCAGATTCACATGGATCATTTCCTTACGATTCACCATGAAATGGGACATATCCAGTACTATTTACAATACAAAGATTTGCCGATATCATTCCGCGCCGGAGCTAACATTGCCTTTCATGAAGCTGTCGGTGAGGTCATGACCCTATCTGTGGGAACACCCAAACATTTGTATGAAGTTGGATTGCTGGAAGAAAACCTTGAAGATGAAGGTGGGTTGCAATGTGTTTTTCTTTTTCTTTTTTCATATCTAAACGTGGTATACGTATTTTGGACTATTTGTTATCATACGAACCATTTTTAATTTGGAGAAGTACCGACATCAGGGCTCACAGACATCCACAATGCATTTGCAACCCTGTTGAATTCGTTACACTATAACGGTTCAACTAAGTATGTTTGTTTTTCAACTGGGAGTAAAAACAGAGTGATTTTAAGATGTAGTTTTTGATTTAAATTTAAAGACTGTTTTACTTAATATATATTATTAAAGAAAATGTTCTTCACTTGAAAACATACATTTAAACATACATTTAAATCAAAAACTATCATTTTAATTACCGGTACTGAATCTTGCTAAACCAAAAAGGTATAATGACAAAAACAAGTAATGATTTCGAATTTTTTTAAAAACTTTTCCCCCTGAAGAGTGGCGTGGTCAAATGATTATCAAGACATTTTTTTTGTGAAAGTATATTTTTGGATGGTCCTAATAACATATAATAATCCCTGCTAAGCTTCCCAGAATTCTTTGCGTGGAATATTGTTTTAAACTTAACAAATGTAATGTTGAATGGCCACAACTTCACCTTTATTTTCAGAAACTGATATCAATTTCCTTCTAAAGACGTCTTTGGATACTATCGGAACTCTTCCATTCAGCTTAGCACTAGAACAATGGAGGTGGGATCTATTCGCAGGTGATATACCAGAGGACCAGCTTATGCAACGTTGGTGGCAGCTCAAGTAAGATTGTGTGTAACCCATGACCCCATTCCATTGAAATCAACAAGTCGAACATACTTCGTGTCCTCTCCTATATCATGCTTTATATTACCATGAGAATTGTCATTTTATATTAGTCCATAAATCCATTGCTAGACAGATGTTCAATACATATTTATTTGACAAACGCTTTCAAGTAGGAGTATTAAGTCCTTTCAAAATCCCAAAATTAACAAATACAGCTCAGATATGAATTAGCAAACCTAACAAGACTTATGTCCTAAAGTCGTATTTTGTGTCAAATATTATTTATATACACAAATCGGTATTTTCGGCAAAATTGCGCAAATTAAGCGGACATTTTTATATGTTTGTTTCCAAATTTTGACGGAAGCCGATATTTGCCTAAATTGTGAAAACAATAAAAGACCATATTATTGTAAGAAAGAAAGAACACATTAACGTAGTGACTAGATAATTTACATTTTTATGACACGCCTTGTAATCACATTTCAAGTATTGAAGTACCCCTACGTGATGCGACTTCCAGTTGGGCCCATGTTTGTTTATTTCCTTGAGACAGAGAAGTTATTCCAATGCTCCATGACCGAAGGCGTAACATGACTGCCAAACCACTGTTATCTGGACGTCACGTTACGCCGTTCTGTTTTTTTTAAATGCATCATCTCGGAGCGTTGTGTGTCAAAATCTTATCTAAAATTTATATTGAATCCAGATTTTGTATTGTATACCTCATTATATATATAAAAAAATCTATATATTAGGTATATAAAACAAATATTGACTACCTTGTTCGGGGCACGATTAAAATTATTTTTCCTCAGTGATTTCAAAACCGTGATGCCATCAGCTTCGCTTCGGGCATATTCTTTGTTTTGAAATCACCTCGGGGAAACGGATTAAACCATTCCCCTCAAAGCAGTCAATATTTGTACACTATGATACATTATGTTAAGGATGCTTAGGGGCGGCTTCAAAACTCAACCGGCGGTTGTCTGCCGGTTCTGGGCGGTTGGCTATTGTTTATCCCGGTTGAACCGCCCAGAACCACCGGAACCGGCAGACAACCGCCGGTTGAGTTTTGATGCCGCCCCTTATCTTTTGTTGCTACATGTCTATTTCAGAGAAGAACTGGTAGGTGTCCAACCACCTGTTGATAGAACTGAAAAAGATTTTGATCCAGGTGCAATGTTTCACATAGTAGGGGCGTATTCTTTCTTAAGGTCAGT
>JXSR01S025069.1:67454-81835 GCA_000969725.1 Ophiothrix spiculata
TTAAATAGCAAAAAACCGGACGAAAACCCATTATTTAGAACTTTTACAGCAACATTTTGATTTTGGTGGCCATTTTTGCCATAATGCAATTTTGCCTGATTTTCCTATCCGAAAGTAATTTATGACGTCATAATTACGTAACGCCTTGACCGATGTTAATGATCGATCTTTGTATCGTTAGATAGGGGAGGATCATACCTATCTATTAATAGCAAAACCAAGTTCATAGGAGGTTCCGTTCGAAAATATTAGGGGTGGTTGCAACAACCCCCCCCCCTCCTTTCGGAGGATGTGTTACAAAAAATAGCTTCTAAAGGAGCATATGGGTTAATTATGTTAGACAAACCCAAAAATTGACTTACAACTTTAGCTTTCGACATCTTTGACGACGTCTTGATCACAAGTGGCGATATTCACTGCTTTCCCGCTAGTGTTGTCCTTCATAGAGGGTGTTAGTTCTTATGTAAGCTGCGGATCGTAGAGTGATCAAGAGAGTACGACCTTAAAAATGAAAATAAAATTGATGACAGCCAGTATATAGATTGTTGTATCCCACGGCAGATAATACACCACGCTTGTACTGCACAGCCAAAATTTCCAAAGAAGGCAACCTCAGACCTCCAATGCATTGACTGAAATATTGTCTCCTCTAATGGGAAATTCTGAACACCATGTCAAAACAACTCAAAACATAACTCAAGACAAAAGAACTAACCGCTATTCTTGTTCAAGATGGTGACATTTTCAACTCACACGATATCGTTTTTCTCTTCACTAACACTCCCATCAATAAGACACTTGATTTTATTAGAGATATACTAGTAGAGGACCCCATATTACCATCATGTTCAAAACTAACAGTGGAAGATATTAGGGAACTATTAGAATTTATTTTGACCACCACGTACTTCTCGTTCAAGGGAGATATCTAACGACAACTGTTTGGAGCTGCAATGGGAAGACCTGTGAGCGCTATAATTGCCATCTTGTTCATGGAATGGTTGGAAGAAGGGAAGAAGAGCAATTGCTACCGCCCCATGGAGTGTAAACATGGTAAACCAAAACCATGGAAGCGCTATATAGATGATGTGCTTGAAATCATCACCAAAGGATCCACAGAACAGTTGACAGAACATCTTAATACCATAGACCCCACGGGAAATATAAAATTCACAAACAAAGAGGAAACAGAGGGCAAGATCCCATTTTTGGACACGCTCATTGTCCGTAAGGAAGATGGTTCAATAAAGTTACTGGTCTACAGAAAGAAAACTCATACCGACCAATATCTTAATTTTGAGTCAGAACATCCTCTCCACCAGACGTTGGGCGTCATCAGAACGTTAATGGACATCATGAAAACCATTGTTACAGAGGAGGAAGATAAAGTCATGGAAGAAGAAAGGATAAGATCAGCCCTCGAGAGATGTGGCTATCCTAAATAGTCCTTTGATCGGGTTAAGAACCAAATGGACAATAAGAACATTGGTTATGAGAATAAATCTGGAAAGAGAAATGACCAGGGAGACACAACATCCAAAGGCATGATTGTTGTACCATAATGTGGAATGTCTATCGAGAAACTTCAAAGAATCTACCAAATAATCATCCACCTCAGAACTTAATAAATCAGCAATCACCGACCACATAGCAACTGAAAATCATGTCATTGGCTGGAATCCCCAAAATTGTCGATTAGCACACCGATATTATCACCAGAAAAATAAGAGAAGCAATCTGGATCAGGAGGCGAGGGGATCACTCGCGATATAAGGTCGTATTCTCTTAATCACGTCTACGTCTACGATTCGATGCAAAACAAAATAACTTCTCCCTCTACAATGCTCTAGGAAGTACACTAGCGGTAAAAGCAGTGGATATCGCCAGTTGTGATGAAGACATCGTCAAAGATGTCGAAAGCTGAAGTCGTATTAGTAAATTTCTGGCTTTGTCTAACATAAGACGATAAATTTGTTTATTTTTATATTTAGCTTAAATATTGCTGTTTTTAATATAGACAATGCCATGTACACAATAATACATTTGATATATATTTGAAAACAAAATTACCGAAAACTTACATAAATAAAAAATTCCTTGTATCGGATGTAATTTAGCTATCCATTAAGTAGAGCTAATTGAAAAAAAGGCAATAATAGAACTGATGATTGTTGGTTGCAATTTATTTTAATATCGTCATTATCGATAAACGAATCCAAATTTGTTTTGATAAAAATATGATATTTGATAATAGTTATATATCTATATAACCTCAACTTGGTGATCAAGTTGACCAAAGCGTACAAAAACGTTGAATTGAAACATTCAGATCAGTTATAGTCAAGTCTCTCTGTAAGTTGGTGTTTGACTCAGCTTCTGGCTTTTAGTTCTAAACGTGACTGCAGACAGGATTCTTGGGTATCCGGCTGGTATGTACAAATTAAAAAAACAGTTAAATTTTGGAATCAAAACAAGTTTTTTGTAATCTAATGAGCCCATATTCTGTTCGCCTTTAGTATAAAGGCCAGATTCCTTTTATCCGTTTGCGGCGCAGTTGCGGTGCGTTTGACACTGTATGGGTACTGGTAATGGTATAATTTAAAGCACACGATTGAATGGAGATGAATGGTATCGGGTTGGAAGCTGAGATTCAATTTTGTCCGTCCGTTTTTAATTCGATTCCATTTCAGCATCTTCTCTTATTGAAAAGTTTCAAATTCAAAACGGATGAATCGCTCTAGGGACCGATTCAGGTAAACGCACGGGTTTCCGGATAGGCGCACCGCAACGGACCGGATAAAAGGAATCACTCTCGCTATAATGGTTTTTAGCGAGAGTGATTCCTTTTATCCGGATAGCCGCACCGCAACGGACCGGATAAAAGGAATCACTCTCGCTTAAAACCATTATATTGATTCAAAACACAGTGGAATAACATTGAAAACGGACGGCGAAAATTGAATCTCAGCTTAAACCTGGTCCTATTCAATCATATGCTTTAAATTATAAAATGACCAGTACACTTACAGTGCAAAACGCATCGCAACCGCATCGCAAACAGGTAAAAGGAATCTGGCCTTAACTTATTATAAGTAGTTGCGACAGTATTGTATTTGTAATTTATGTATAGTAAAGATGTGGCAAATTTCAATGTGGCGTATTTTGGCAAAGATACAAACTCCCAGTGTGCCTCGGATGTTTTTTTTCCGCATCAGCGGTATATTTTGGGATTACCACCTGGACCGAGTGTGCAATTTACATGGGATGTATACTGACCTGCATATTTTGAATAATGCACTCTTAATTGCACCAAATTCGCTTTTTGGTTTTTCATCCAAATAATTGCAATATACTAAATGTCAGTTCAGGAAAATGTAAAATTTAAATACAGAGCTAAATTAATATATAGTAGGAATTGAGATAATTGGTTTCGTTTGTTTCGCTGCAAGAAAGTTGGGCAAATATACATCCCTACCAACTGTTGGGCAAACTAAAAAAGCACCGTAGATCAGACACTTTTGCCATAATTTGGATCAATTTTTCCCCACAGATGGCAGATGGACTCGCGTTTCCGCTCAAATAGTTTTGCCCAACAATAGGACAGGAATGTGTGCCCAACAGTGTTATTTGTGTTTTGCCCAACGTTGGTAGGGATGTATACTTCCCCAAATTGTTCAACTTTCTTGCAGTGTTGTTTAAATTAATTAGTAGTGTCAGGCTGACTAAAGATGTATGTTTCAAGGCAATTTGAGGTAAAGATTTTTCGGTTTATTTGTTTGTTTATTTATTTGCTTTTAATAAAACAATTATAAATATGTTCATAAAACATTAAGATAGATAGGTAGGTGGATAAATGGATAGATATGATCAGATTATGTGATGACTCACCCCGAAAAGGGAAACTTTGCGGCAGAACACTTTTCGAGAAACTGATGAAAATAGGTAGCAAAATATAAAGAAAATAAAAAGATTTTTCAACAGATTTTCTGTTGTAACAAGTAATAGGCTAGATATACTTCGTTATTTTTGTAGTTTGTAGACCTTTTCATTCAGAATTATTTCTCATGGTGATTGGTTTTTAAGAATGGTGTTAACTTTTATTCTGAATGAACATTTTCCATGTACAATTTCACCATTGTGTAAATTATAACCATCATTGCAAGAAGAGATTAGCTTACCATGAATAGATCTAGGCCGTAGAATCAATATCAAACATTATACTACCCATCAGTATTAAAGCACTTGAAAATGTGCAATGGGGTGACAAATAGGTATCCATTTAATATATTCTTCATAATGTAAAAGTTTAAAATGATAATTCTCATTCAGAATTAACAGTTTACTCCGTTGTAGAAAATTTACACTAATGATAAAATTCTGAATGAGAATGACCACAAAAATTACGAAGTATATCTAGGCCTTAAGGTGTCATTTTAAAGCTTAGAAAATGCGGTAACAGATGAAATGATAAAATCAAAATTGATGTCATCTGCAAAGTGCCCCCTTTTCGGGGTGAACCATCACATATATCTTATTTTCTGTTTATTTTAAAGAAATATGACAACAATACGTATAGCTGCTGCTCTTGCATTAGGTGTTATTTTTATATTGGGCTGTACGTCAGCACAAGACTCTTATAAAAGTTGCGGCAGGGAGTTTACCCGGAGAGTGATGGAAGTATGTGCGACGCATGTAAAAAGAACAGAGCATTTTATGGGTAAGATTCGACTTTTTTTTCTGTGTGTTACTGTTTTGTTTCTTCAGCTTGAGTCTTGCCTGTCTATGGCCCAAATCATAGTCCTTTTTGAGCTACCAAATATTTTTGCTATAAATCACCAACCATTTTCACCAAACAAATTTGGTGAGAATGTTCGGTGATTTGAACACCAATTATCCGTTATTGATTAGAAGATGCATTGGAATTATATTACTAGATTATAAGATAACGAAGACTTGTTACACAAAATATTTGGTAGCTCAAAAAAACTATAATTTGGCCCTATGTGTAATTTACGAGAAAAAAAATGTTTGTAGAATGGACCAAAGGTGTTGAACTAATCAGACATTAGACCATTTAGACCGTATTAGATGAAATGAGTATTGGACCAATTGGAAATAATTGTTGATTGACTTAAAGGTAGGTTTTCCGATCTGATGAAAAATCTTTTTCCACATTTGAATGAAGGGTCATCACCTTAATAAAGCAATCGTAAAGTTTAACTCTCATATCTTGAGCCAAATTAATATTGCAGGATAATATGTCTGAGAGTGACCCATAGAAACATATAGGATATTTATTTTTGTTAACAAAATATTGCATTAATTCAGCAATTTTTTGACCATATCTCTTCGACGAAACATAATATAGGCGTGACAATGTACAGATGTTATAAAAAAAATATGCGCTTTCATGTTGGTATCAAAATCTCCAATTTGATTTTGTGAGTGAAAGCGATCGGAACACACGCCTTTAATGGCTATTGGACAAAATGGTTACATAATTATACCCAAATTTTGTTTTTTACCTTATTAAGGCAATATTTTACCCGAACCTCATTTTTTAAATAAACTTATTCAATTTGGCATAAATATACAATACACATGAGGCGACGAAAAAAAAAGTTTTATTGGCCCGACCGATCCTAAACTTGCGGTTCAGTGAAGATTTTTTTGTCAGTTTCACATACTAAACGTGTGCTTCACGGACCACCACCATATGGATAACGATTCGAACGTATACATAACGTACAGACCGTATGGATAACGTATTGAACGTACTTCTAACGAACACATCACAAACAACAATGTATAACCGAAACAAAAGAGGGGTTAAGTACGTTAGACGTACTGCGTTTGGCTCTATACGGTGATGAGTGACAGAGCCTTAAGAATCGAGCAAAATTGGTGATTGTTGCATGAATAAGACAATTTTTAGCATTTAACAATACTGGAACAACATAAGCACCAATACTGGAATGAAATGTGTGTACCAACAAATGGACCCACGTTTTCTAATTTTACAAAGTGTTTCAGATATACAACGGGGGTAGGGTGAATAAACAGCACAGCTCAGCCCGAAAAGTTGCCCCAGTAAAGGCGGTGTCACACATCACAAAACGTACGAATAACGTACACTGGATTTGTCATTGAAATACATGTAATATCGATTACCAAACAAGTTCGTTATTAGTACGTTATTCATACGGTACGGTGATGTGTGACACCGCCTTTAAGGCTCTGTCAGACATCACCGTATAGAGCAAAACGTATGAATAACGTACAAAAGTTTCACGTATTGAACGTGTGCTAAACGAACCACCACCGTATGAACAACGAATTAAACGTATACATAACGGGCAGACCGTATGGATAACGTGTTGAACGTACTTGTAACGAACACATGACGAACAACAATGCATAAAACAGAACAATAGTGGGATTAAGTGCGTTATGCGTACGTTTTGCTCTATACGGTGATGTGTGACAGAGCCTTTAGGTATGGGAAATAATAACAACTTCAGTAATGATTGTACTTACTCCCGCAACCACTAAAAGTACTCATATCGTACAACATTTTACTGATTTATTATGGATTAATGACATGAAAGATGGTGCATGTCAGTTACATCCAATTTTTTTTTAATGGTACTCTCCAAAAAGACGAAGGAAAACTTCTGCGTGTTGTGCAATGTCCACCTAGTGATTGTGCCGGTAGTTGCTGGGTACAACACCAGTGATTATTGTCACTGTTGGTGGGGATTTATAAAAACCCGAGGTGGACGTTGATTGCAATTTCCAAAATGATTCATTCGTCGTTGGAAGTCGAAACATATACCATTTTGATCACAAATATCTACCTGTCTAATGATGTAAGGCACTTTTTCGGAGACTTCTTGTAGTCCAGGGATTGCAAAAGGACCGAGAGATTTTCACCACGTTAACGTTGTGGTCTTGGGTTTTGGTCGACTGCTGTGAAGTGCAAGATGTAGTTTCCAAAAAGTACCATTCATAAATGGAACAGGGGCCTCTCTCCTTTAAAATAGTTGGTTACTTTTTACCTAAAAGTGGGAAAACCACACCGGAAAATTCATTTTTTACAACGCACTATGCAGCGGAACGGGGCTTAGTTTGGTGTTTGAACGACGACCACTATCAAGTTTGTTCGTTAGTTTAGGCGGATTTTTGACACCTTTTTAAAACATTTTGCTCGAGTTGTTTTCCACGCGTACGTTATACCCAAAATTCCGCGATTTTCGCGGAAAATTCGCATCGCAGAGGACTTTAAGTCTTTAAGTATATGATTTATATAACTATGTAAACATTTGATTGAGCTATATAGCTTTAACGTTTGAACATGTTGAACTGCCTATTCTGGCATTTGAACTACCCCGGGGAACTACCCAATTAAAAAAAATAAAACTGGCATTTGGACCATCTTATGCTGATATCTGCTAAACAATGTGGACATTTGAAATGTTTATAATACTGATTGGCTGAAAGAAATTACATTTGATCAAGAAAAAACCCCTGCTAAATCCTGCTTCGTTTGCAAAAAAGGCACAATACAAATATGAAATGTACTACAATAATGATTTATACCGATTTGTCTTTTGATGCTTTTACTGTAGTTAAACGCTCTATCGATGATGAATTCTGGAATGATCTGATGGAATCCGGCCTTGGATTGGACAAGAGAAGTGAGACGGGCATGGCAGAACATTGTTGTCAAAATGGATGCACGGACCAGGAGATTTCGATGGTCTGTTAGGACACCAACAAAACATATTCGCAAGTTCATCAAGTTATAATTGTAATTAAAATAATTTTTGGTGTCAAATTAATGATATTTATAACTGAAAGATAAATATTAAAAACAAAAAAAGATAAAGAATGTGTTGATAAGTAGTAAGGAAATAAAATGCCAACAAGTACTATAGAACTATTAAATCCGTTTTGAAAATGTTGACGTCATTTCGTGCATATTAATTAGCCAAACACGTGTGATCTGGTTCCAAAATATGATCTTAGCAGTTTCAGTATTTTATTCATTGACCCACTCGGGGTATGTGAATTCAAACAAAGCTGTTACAATAACATTTTACATGAAAGTAAGTGGTTAGCAACAGAGAAAAAAAAACATTATCATAAAATCACAATTATACAGCATAAGTGTAAAAAAGTAATACAAAATTTAAAAGAGAGAAAAATAAAGACTGGAAGATGAAACAAAATTAATTGAAAGTGGAGAGAATAATTTTACAAACAATTGCAAGTTTGACAAGTTGGTGCTTATCAGTACTTGTACGTCATGAGATGATAGAATTTAACTGTGTTTAGATTAATAGTGAATTCCTTTTCAATGTATTTTTTTCTATGGCTATCAAAATGAGTACATTTGAACAGATAATGGAATTCATCACCAATATCATCCAGTTGACACAGATTACAAATACGTTCGTCTCTGGCAATATTAATAAAGCGACCCTTCTCAATGGGCAATTTATGACTAACACATCTGAATTTTGTGAGATAATGTCTAAGATTATCTGGCAATTGAATCAGGTAATCTTCAAAATTAAATTTATCCTTAAAGATCCTGTAATTCAAACATTTGCTAGAGTTATAAACATCAGAAGACCATTTTTCATGAACAAATTCTTTAAGTTTAGCATTAACAGTTAACTTTAACCATAGACTAGATATATATAGCGATATAGTCCCATAACACAATAGACGTACCCACACATAAAAATCTACTACTATATGTATGTACTAAGAATGTCAATGAAAAAAAATCAAGTCTACTCTGCTTATTTATAAAGTAAAATGACATCAAAATCTCCTCTGTAGGTTAAACAGTTCCGGATATATTTACCTGTTTTTGCCCACAATTGTTAGCACTTTTTGTATTTTATATAGGGCATAATTGTGACAAATTATTATTTCGGGAATTTAATGTTCTGTAAAAAATTGTCAAAAAAACCAACAAATGAGTTTTTTCCCAATTTTAAACTTCTACTAGTACCTGATATTAACTGAAATCCCAAAAAGGTCCCATGCGGAGCTTTGTCAAGAAAATGTTAGACCTAATTTAAAACCTTTCGTTCAATTTTACCTAATGGAGCAGTAATATTTTCCGTAACAATAACTACGTCCAGCTCATTAAAAAAAAATGTGTAAATGGGCCATAGACTAGAGAATCGTTTTTAAAATAAGGGTATTTTATACAATTTATTCAATTCACTCCAAAAAAAGAGAGAAATTACTGAACTTTCACTCACAAAAGAGTGAAAAAAGAATAGAAAAACAGGTCATAAATGCGTTGGAAAAACCAAATGTCATATTGTTTACAAATACCTCGGTATGTTGTTCCTTGCATCACAAATGGTCTGTATTGCGCCGTTTCTTTCTTTCTTCTTCTTTGTTCGATTGCAAAAATTAGGGTGTCAAATTGTTCGTCTTGAAGCAGCGATCAAAAGTTGTCAGGTGACCTCGACGTATGACCCTGTCTTAGGGGTCAAAGGTCACCAAAAAGGTCAAATTTTCAAAAATCATCAAAAATCATGATCTGCCAAGTGCAAAGTGGAGTAATTATTCTGCTTGCACAGATAGATTGATAAAATTATACTTAACAATTCTAGGTGACCTTTGACCCCAAAGGTTAAATTTCATGGGTCAAAGGTCAAATTTTCAATATTCTTCAATTTCATAAATTAGGGTGTCAAATTGTTCGTCTTGAAGCAGCGATCAAAAGTTGCCATGGTGACCTCAACATCCGACCCTTTTTCACGGGTCAAAGGTCACCAAAAAGGTCAAATTTTAAAAAAATTATCAAAAATCAATATCTGCTAAGTGCAATGTGGTATAATTATTCTGCTTGCTGAGATAGATTAATAAAATTATACTTAACAATTCTAGGTGGTCAAAGTTCATGGGTCAAAGGTCAATTTTTCAAGTTTGTTTAATTTCATAAACTAGGGTGTCAAATTTTCGTCTTGAAGCAGCGATCAAAAGTTGTCATGGTGACCTCGACGTCCGACCCTATCCATCACAAATGGTCGTGCTCTGTGAGCTCTAGTTGTTGTTGGAAATCCCTCCTATTGTGTAGGAGCACCTCTTCTGCGAAGAGTAGATAAGTTCATTCAAACATGATGTTACACAAATCATAGATGCCACTAAATTTGGACAAAGTCACACAATAATAAATCAAAGTCACACAAAAACTAGTACTAAGTCACACGAGCACAAATATAAAATATCCATCAAAATAGCAAGAACATCAAATACGAACAGGCCGTGTTGCTTGATGATGAACTTCGCTTTGATTTAAGTTTGAGCCTCTGGGTCAAAGGAAATGACTTAACCAGATTTTCAAAATACTCAGTTGAAAATGGCTTTGAGGGCAACAGCAATCTGAATGGGGCCTAATGTTTATGTTTTAACCTCACATGGCTAATTTGCAACTTGTTGCAGTGTATTTGAGAAGAATGAAACATCCATTGGAGTTTTTATTGACCTGTTAACAGCATTTGATACTATCATAGTGACCATGACGTTCTTTTACAAATTGAAGTATTATGGATTTCGTGAAATTGTATTGCGATGGTTTCAAAGCTAAGCAACAGGAAACAATTATGTGTCATTTAACTCTAGTGCATTAGCAAATAAAGATCTTCTATGTGGTGTTCCTCAGGGTTCAATTTGGCTTCATTATTGTTTATGAATGATATCATAAATACATCAAATGTACTTGAATTCGATTTTTTTCTGATGACACCTTTTTTCTCTGTTCACATTCAAAAAATAACAAATCAGTCTTATAAATCATGACCTTAGGGGTCGCTTCAATCAAAACTTAACCGGCACTTTCCTGCCGGATATGGGCGTTTTCTGAGCGGTTCGACCTGAAAAAACAATAGCCAACCGCCCAGAACAGCACCGCCAGATGAGTTTTGAAGCCATCCCTTAAAGAAGTTAAGTAGCAACTGGTTCAAAGGCAACAAATGATCTGTAATGCTAGTAAAACAAATTACATGTAACTCAAACATTTCATACCCAAACGCATCTTCCTTACCCTTTTCTGTACTCTTGTTTGCCTTATTTTAACTACAATACTCATTTTGGGAAACACATGTAAAAACATATTCAGACAAGCTTGTTGAACCACAGAGACGGGACATGAGAAGAATTTATAGAGGTCATACTAATCCGATTTTTACTCGAAAACAAAATGCTAACATTATCTTATTGTACATGCTTCAATTGGGATCATTTATGTATAAATACACCTCCAGCAAGCTACAGCCAGTATTTACAAATAAGTATAAGAAACAGTTGGATATTCATAACTATTCTACAACATACCAATACACTATTATAGTATACATGTTTCTGATCATTCTATTCAAAACTATAGGTCCCCATCTTTGGAATACTCTTAATAATAAATCAATTCAAAATTCAAATTCGTCTAAAAAGTTCCCCTGTAAGAAAATATATAACTCATTTTAAGTTATGAAAAACTCAATTTGTCCTTACATATTTTTAACACAGCAACAACTTTCTTTGAATGAATGAATGAATGAATGAATGAATGAATGAATGAATGAATGAATGATAAATGAATAAATGAATGAGTGTGACTGAGTGAATGAATGAATGAATAAATGAATGAATGAATGAATGAATGACTTCGCCACAAAGTGGTTTC
The DNA here is from genome assembly GCA_000969725.1 of Ophiothrix spiculata. Taxonomy (NCBI): domain Eukaryota; kingdom Metazoa; phylum Echinodermata; class Ophiuroidea; order Amphilepidida; family Ophiotrichidae; genus Ophiothrix; species Ophiothrix spiculata. The sequence goes on from JXSR01S025069.1 coordinate 79,165, forward strand.
TTGTTAGAAAGCCAAGCAAGGTTCTCCGTTATTTGTTTACTGCTGCACCACGTGGTTTTGGTAAGGGAACTATGAACTCAACCAGCCAGTCAAAAACAAAGGAAGGGCAATAACTGATTGGTCGAGCAACGTATTTCGTTATTTTGCCAACCGGATATCGTTTCCATGGAAACCGTGCAAAAAGCGCATGCTCAATAGCATCAGTCACGTGGTGGAGTCGTGTGTCGGATGCTTTGGCGGCTGCAACAAATGTCTGGATTGCTGTAAACAAAAAATACGGAAATCAAATGGCATCATAAAATATCCAAGATAGCAAAACCAAGGGGATGAAATTGATTTCGAATAAAACTAATCCGCCCATTGACCTCAATGTTAAAGTGAAAATCAAACCAAACGTTCTGTTTAGTTCATTTGATACAAACCAATATACTAAATCCGTTTGAGTTGTATGATCAACTCCATTGTACATTTTTATTTTGACCTTTTTGTTGAGAACTATTTTTTCCTCTCACGGTGCGTTACTGACATTCGGCATATGGACACATGACATAGCTAGGGCGGGAGCTAGGGTGTTACTGAGCATCTCCGCCCCTCCTGCGTATAAAACATTATACTTTTAATAAATATCTATACAAACAAATGTTTTCCAACATATAATTTGATCTAAATCAAAGTTACAATCAAAAACAATAATGAGAGCAAATTTCATAATTACTAATCCTTTGCATAAATGCTCATTATACACAAGTAAAGGCTGATTGTCAATTTAGGAAGACAATTGCCAAAAATGCTTAAATTTGGTATTGTAAATATGAGATCGAAGTTAAAGTTAATATTTTCACAATTTTTTTAAATATTGCACTTTCATCGGAACTTTTAGAGTGTTAAGGTTAACTTATTAAGGTTGGTATCAACTCATCATATTTGGACAGGTTTTTATATTGTAACTCACCAACTAAAAATAAATTCATGTGAAAATATGCATGTATAGAATCAGAGTAACGTGGTGAAAACAATTTATTACGGTGATGCTGGGACCTACGCTTCTGGTCCCGGGGCCAAAATATGAATTTCTGGTGTCAACATTTTCTAGAAAGCATAACTAAAAGTTGCTTTGGTAACAAATGACCCCTGTACAGACCACCTCTATTCTAACTTATTTTAATTGAACAATTGAAAAAAAAGGGTAAAAGGTGGTCATTTTGCCATTGTGACAATAATGGGCACCTTAGATATATGTTTGCAATATTTCAATATTTCAGAAATCCGATCTTGCACATTTGTTTCTTCTAGATTCTAAAGAGTTTTGTTAGAATAAAATAACCATAATCATTCCACATGTTATTTCGCTTCTAGAAATGTATCCTTACATAGGAAACTCTTTTTCCAAAAGTTATGAGTTGGCAACAACCTTATGTTAGGGGGTTGATGCATTTTTGAGCTGTAACACGAAATAGGGTTATTCAAAGAAACTTTTTAGAAAACCCTCCTTCTTGAACCTCTTTATCTTGAACCCTTTAATGTCCTCTAAAATGGTACACTGTCTCATTTTTGAGTCTTTTGCTGAAAACAATTTTTGGGTTCTCTAGAGAATCTTTAAAGGCTCTCTTCAGAGGACAACTTAGAACTTTTTTGAAAATACGTTTACGGTTCTCCTCAGAGAACTTGTTTTGGAAGACCTTTACGGCTCTTTGCATAAACAACTTAAGAACCTTCTGAGTTCTAGGGTTCTAAAGATTTTTAGGGAGGAGGGGGCTTTGCCACTGTTTAAAAAGAAAAAAAAAAACACCTTTCGAAAGGTTCAATAAAACAGAACAACAAAACAAACAAAAAAAAAAAAAAACCTCGCTGCCATCTCGCAGCCTTTAGAGGCTAAACCAAATAAGCAAACTTGCTCCGACCCCAACGCCAACCCCTGGTCATCATATGGTGCGTCCCTCAATTGATTCAGGTCGTTGGTGTCATTGCACTTTTTGAAAACTACAAAATAAAACCCACCTTCATCAATACATTCCTTGCCGTAGAATCGTTTCTGGTCTTCTGTCAGGCGCTCCCATGCTGTGTTAAGTAGTTTTCTATGTCGGGTTGTATCGAGGAGGTCAGTGGTGTAAAACCAAGGCTCAATCAAAGAAACCGACACCGAAGAATTGCGCAATTGTACTCTTCAAAATGAGGAAAATGGGAGAGTTGTAACAAAAAGCGATATTAGACCAAACATTTATGTGCATGAACAAGTTCTCGTTTTTCGTTTCACTTTAGATTTAGACACATTCAATATTCTGAAATGGTGCAGAATTTGAAACCATCACTCAGAGTTCATCAATAAACACACCTTTGAGTTCTAAAATGATGCCTTATTTGAGAAGATTAAATTGTATAAGCGCAGACTTATAGGTCAAGGGTTCACAAGTTAAAGCTATGATTGTGAACCGCCCTCATTGACCTTTTGACTTTAACCTAACCTCCCAAGGACACATCCGAAGTCATATTCTATAATCATTGTGAAACTTTGGTCCATATCCATTGAGTACGATGCATCGATGCAATGAACAATTTCAACTTTTGGGTTGACCTTAAATGCAAAGACCTTGAATGACCTTTACTAGGACAGCAACCTCGGCCAAGGCCTATCTATGGTGTAAGGTCTACATGGAGTCAAAGGTTAAAAGGT
>JXSR01S025069.1:92743-107779 GCA_000969725.1 Ophiothrix spiculata
TGTGTTAATTTGCACCTTTCACAGTAAATGACGAAAAATAATAAGAAATGTAACGAAAATGATACAGATTTTGGCAATTTTAGAAACTAGAAACTCTTCTCAAATATTTTAAACCATTATAAAATTAAATTGAGAATTTATAAACAAGCTTAACTCCATCAAAGTTGTAAGAATGAGGAAAATTTGCACCATAATCGCCGTTTATCATGATGAAAGCAACCAAGTTCAAATTTAGAAAGATTCTATGTTCCCATAAATCAGTCGGATTTCTAAGAAATTTAAAGCAGGGAGGAGGGGGGGAGGGGGTGATAATTTGTCTATATTTACACATGTTTACATTTTGGCACTCAGATTTTAACGATTAAGTGCCGATTTCTACTTAAATTGCGACTTAGAAGGGCGGAAAAAGTCCCGCATTTTACTCAGTTTTTGCAACTATGACAAAAACGCGTCAACATGTAAAAAAACGTTGATTTTGGGCGTATGCCAAACTTCTTAAAAGGTCAAATTTATAGAGATTTATAAATCGTATCGCAATAAAACTTTGCCAATATGCTTGAAATATAACAAATTTTGAAATAAAATCGAATTTAGAAAAAGTTAAAAATTTCATGTTTATTTAAAAATTTCAATTTTATTTCTTTTCAGTTACCGTACTATGCTGCAAATTTTGGGGAACACTGGTGGGTTCCAATGGCATATGTTGACACTCGTAATACATTCTCATTGCTTAATTGTCATTTATAATATAAAAAAAGCTACTACCGTACTTCAGAGGTTCAGAACAATTGCTCATGTTTCCTTCAAATTTGTAGTATGACAAAATATTTGACATTTGTTACACTTTTTAAAACACCCAATACGTGTTCAAACTGGGATTTGAACATGAGCGTCAGGCAGCCCAGGTGTTCAAAAGTTGATATATGATAACCCTTGAACTTATGTGTTCAAAACGAATGAAATAAGACATGTTGGCATGATGTGAAAGGTGATTTATTGGTTTTCAAAGACAACTTGAAATTAAACCCTTAAGAAGTGACACTAATAACTAATTACAATTTATCTCTAATTTCGCCAGAGGTAGAGGCAGGTATAGATGCGGTTCATACTGACATAGTGTGTACTTTGTGCATTAATTTTTGTCACAACTTTTCAATTATCCAAAGAAACTTCATAAATTTGGTATGATTTTAAAGACTTTTAAAGATGATATATATTGGTCGTTAAAATCCATTACAATAGTAATCAACTCAAATCCACTGGTAATAGTGTTGAGTTAAGTACGGATGAGGTTGGTGCCATGTGACGAACATGGGCTCCATCTTGAAAAAAAAAAGAACATGACCATGTATTTCCATACAGTGACCCTATAGAGGGTTTCGGAAATCCAGATTGTTTTTACCAACGAGTTATCAGGAAATCCAGTCAAATTTCGTCTTATGTATCTTTGGAAATCCAAACAATTTGAGCAATCATGAATGGTTACCCATAGAGGATTCAGGAAATCCATACCTTTATTTGATATATTTTGGGCAGGAAATCCTAACATTTTAGAAATGTAGATTTCGGAAATCCATGCTTTTTCGACATTTTAAAATTAACCCTCTATAGGGGGTGTGCACTTATTATCTGGAATAGCCCATTGTTTGGGTAAACTTATGTCTTCCAGAACGTTAAATCTTCAAATCTTATTTGTAGAACCTGTGTCAAATGTATTGTGCGCGCCTGGGGATAATCGTTGTATTCAGGGAAGACACGTAAACTAACGCACTGGTCGGCAAAATCAAATTTGTTTCGTGTTCCTAATTGGGGAGGGGTACTATAACCCTAATGGTTTATAGCTGATTGCACCAAAGCGCAACTCATAGTGACTGCGGACACCTATGCAATTTCTTTTATATCCTTGTGGTCATTATAAATCATTATTATGAAATTATTCGTGGAAATCACCTAAGGTGGGCCGTCAACTTCCGTCGGTAGGGGTTGTTGACATGCTAGACTAACAGATTCCTTTACTTATTAGCAAAAAAAAAGAATAAAAACATGGAAATCTGACATTTAGCATTTTTAGTTATAATGTAGCTTTTTTATCTAAAATCAAATTTTTTTGGTCCGGAAGTAATTTGTGAATTGTAGGAAATGATAACCAATATGGGTATAACTTACAATTTGCCTATTAGTCTTAAAATAATGAATATTATTATGTACGTTTGTTTATCGGTTTATCAAAACACAATGCTTTTGCAATTTAGTTCATTACACACAAAACTTTTGATGAGTCACTGTGATGCACTAAAATGAGTCTCCAGTTTGTCCGTCAGATGAGACGTTTCGTGAACTAAACGAATAATAAAAATTAGTCAAATGACCCAAATAAATGAGTCATTGGAGAAATGACTCACTTACATGACTCATTAAATTCACGAAATGTTTCATCTGACGGACAATCTGGAGACTCATGCTGATGAGTCAGCCGACTCATTTTCAGATTTGATGAGTCAAAATGACTCGTTTAAATGAATTTGTCTTTTGTCATGACAAAAGGACTTATTGACTTATTCGAGTGACGTCCTCCTTGTGAACAAACATGGAGGATGATATCCGAAAGGTGTTGGTGACTGTAGACACAATATTGCCCATCATCAATAAAGTAGACACTAATTCCGAGTCCAAGAAGTTAAGCTTAGGCTAAGCTTATTGCAGTAAAACAACAATGGACTAAATGGTCCACTATTGTAAGCTAACTCCATATAAAATCACTGCTTAATGCAGTAATTTGTACTTGTAGCTTGATGTCAGCTCCAGAAGTTCCACATATTACTTCTGACAGTGTTAAATGCCAAAAAAGGTGCTCACAAAAATGACAATCTTGTGTCATCAACCACTAACAAACGCTTTCGTCATCGACCATGCATGTTCAAGAAAATGGCCGACCCACAGCCTCGTTTTCAAATTTCGTATTTGACTCAGTAATTAATGTAAATGAGTCAAAAGAAGACTCAGCTTGAATGATCGAATGTGTCAAAAGTTGACCTTGACTCATCTATGGCCACATGTGAGTCAATTAACATCTTGTGAAAATGAGTCATGTGCGCTCATAAGTAATTTGACTAATATATACTATTATATGACTCATGGAAAACACATCTGAATGGGTCAAGTGACTCATCAAAAGTTTTGTGTGTAGCTATTAAAAATGATTTTTGATGGCTCAGGTTATAAAATAATTTTGGTGACAGCTTTACAAATTCCAACACAGTTGGTTGTAGTTGTATTCTCAGCCCTATTGATTTGATACCGTTTGTTTTGCTCCCTACAAAACACAAATAATATTAACAATTATTAGGGGTTTTTTTTCGGTCCTGTTTTAATTCTTGAACTGGAGGATGTCAGTTGAGATCATTTTAAGATGCAATAAATGCAATATTTAATAGCATATCATCTGCAGTATTTAATAATGACATAAGACATTCATTACGCTTCCATTTATAAACACTATTTATTGTTTTTGCTCGATTGGTCATAATACTACAATATTATTACATTCTGCAACCTTGTGCACTGGCGTGTCCAGGATTTTTCCTTGCGGGGGGCTTAAGGGGGCTTGGTGTTTGTGCGGGGGGCTTAGTGTCAAAACTTGTCAAAATTAGGCTGATTTTACATAATTTTTGAAACTCTGCGGGGGGGGGGGGCTTCAGCCCCCAAAGCCACCCCCTGGACACGCCACTGTTGTGCAACCTTGTACAAGGTTCGGCTATAGTAGTTTCGTAAGGGATGCCCCTTTTGATCATAATCTTTCGAAACTCTGTTTGGCTTTTTTTAAATATGATCTTGACATTTGGCGTTTGCCGGTGTAATGAAATACAGCGTCCGTGTGACTGATTGTCCTAGCTACATGTGCGATTAATAAATCATTGATTGCGACTTATTCCTTGTAGTTCAATTAGACCCGGATTCCCGGTTACGGGAGACACTCAGTCTCATTACACCGGCTTAGCTTTAAAACTATATCGGCAAGAACCAGTGGTTCTGGATGATCGTCAGTCATTTGAGTATTAAGGTGATCCTTATATAAAAATATTGTTATGCACGTAATTGAGTGTGATAATAATTTTACCAGATAATAATTTTACCATTCGAATTTAACATTTTTTCAACTGAACAAGATTTCAAGATAAAAGCGCTTCAAAAATACCCTTATATATAATCTTAGATCACCTTATAATTTCACTATAACATGCTATGTACAATCTTTAAAAAAACAATGTCTGGACACTTTAATTCAACCCCCTGACCCGGTGTAATGAGACTGAGTATCCCCTATATCCAGGAGTCCGAGTCTCATTGAACTACACGGAATAAGTTGCGATCAATGATTTATTGATTGCTTATGTAAAGGTACGTTCTACACAATTTGATAGCGCTGTATTTCATTACACCGGCTTTATTGTTGAAAGAGGCCATCTCGGCGGATTTGTTTGAGAGGAAGGGGAGGGGACTCTCTTCGTTTAAAAAAATAATCAAAATAATCAGGTGTCTCAATATATTCGCCCAAAGTCTGTAGTTTCTCTTACAAAGAACATTGCTAGCGGGTGTGGGATGAAAAATGATGCTCAAATGATATGGATTGGTGTCGTGTATCAACTTTTATTTTGTAATGCACAGGTGGTTTTGAAAGGAAATGTTTGCACGTAAAATGTATGAATATTTATGTAATTACAAAAAGAGCAGCTGAAACGTACGCATCTATCAGTCAAAACTTCCAAACATATTGTCTTACAACATGAGAAACAACCTATAATTGAAATAAATTGAGTTGCAATGCAAAATATTTACTCATTTCTTCGTGTATATAGAAAACAATGCAAACAGTCTTTTAAAAACTTAACCACTAATGTTAAGGTCAGCTGTTTTATTTCATTTATTTCATCTTATAAAATGTTGTAAATTTGCTGTAAATATCATTCAATTAGTAAGACATCCATTGACGTAATATCCTTTTAAAATACGAAACAACAATACACAATACGACGATACGAAGAGAACACGTCATGAGATTTGAAGCATCAATTAGACAAATATATATATACAACAAATGATTTACGCTTTGAAATGAGGGAGCACATACAAATGGCTCATTCCAGTGAAAACTAAACTTTTTTTGATTTCAAGCAAAAAATCAGGGTTTTTTCTGACCATATGAGTAGTTTTTTCAGTCATACGTTTGTTACTCGGTACGTGAAAAAGTATTTTCTAATCAGAAATTTTGAATTTTGCCTACCCGTGCATGAATGAGCACCTGTTTTCATTCAAAAATGTCACAAACGTTACCAAAAAGTTACACCAAAATGTCACAAACGTTACCAGACAAAACATTGCATTAAAAGAAATCCTGACGATAGAATTTCCTACCACTTTTATGAACTATTTGTAAATATGTTACCAATCATCTGTGAAAAGTGCAATAAAAAATTCGCTAACATATCAGAGAATTTTTACTTTAAAGTCATTTGGAGCAAAAAAAAAACATTTCCGTGCGAGGTCACAAACATTACTGAACGTTACCTGAACTTTATTCAGTATTTTGACAATTATTTTAATCTTCAAACACCTGCATGTCTTGATCCCACCATTAAGCACCATTATCAACAACAAACTTGTTGATATAATGTTTATGATAGGTTCTGTGGCCATTTAAAAGTGAAATTTTCAAATTTTTCGGTCACAAACGTTACTTTATATATAAATTTATTACTGAATAACCAGAGATATACAGAAATAATATCAGCTGTTCAAAACTAACATGTTCCGATACATTATTCAAAAGGTTTTTATAAACTTAATACCGAATCTTCGCAAGATGATCAAAATAAACCCAAAATATTATATAGTATTTAATCAAATTGTATGCACTTAATACACTAAAAGAATCCTTCAAATTGATCGGTTTTACCATCATCTACAAATAATGTTCTTCAAATGTAAATGAGATAAAGACATTTCCATAAAATGTCTTTTGATGCAAATTCTATCACATATTCTGAACTATGCCTTGAGCTCTGTTATGATTTGATATTCATATGAGAAATTCAGCTGCACATCATTATCTCTTACAGATTCTTTCTTTTGACATAATAATGCATATACATTTTTCTTGAGAAATACATGTATTTTGGGAGAACGATTGTGTTATGTCAGGCAATCTTATCAAAAATAGATTTTAGCTTTACGAAGTATTAATATTTTGAATCATTTTTCTTGAACTTAAAAGGTAGTGGCAGTTTCGAGACGGCGGAATGTTATGTTTACTGCACTTTTTTGCCTACTTACACATGTCAGAATATCACAACAATACTAAACCCCTATCTGTAAAATATAATAGGGATATGTTGCACTGTCATGAAATAGTCTTATTTGATTTTTTAAACTATGATAACAGCATAAAAAATCTATGAGCTGTATACTTCAATGTGCTTCACCTCTTTGACAATTGGTTTTATTGCAGATTTTTTTTTTAAAAGATCAAACCTTCAGCTTTAAAATGAAACCAGGAAGTATTTCTTTCAGATTACCATGAGATCGTAAACTATATATAACTTCGTTATTGCTTTTCCATTTAACTTGCACTATATAACGTGTCATTCTTCATTCTACCTCGTACAAGAGATAACATTTTTGAAGATTATACGATAGCGACATCAACTCTAGATAACCATGACAACTATTGAATATTAACAATTACTAGCATTAAGCATAGAGGCATGTTTTTGTAACACTTTTATCACTTTTAGCAAATTCCTGGCAAAACATAGGTGACGATCCTAAATATGCCACGAGAAATGTGTCAACACATTCGGCGAGATTAAAACTCTCGCAACTTGTAATAGACTCATGACTTTTTCAAGCAGAGTATCATTTTATTCTTAGTAATAAACGTATGTTTTGATACAGCCCGAAGTGTTACCACAGATACATAGTACTTATATTATTGCAAGTACATTTTGTGTTGGCAAACTTGTAATATGCCTATCAGAAATGTGAATCTTAAACCAGCGGCGGATTTAAGGCAAAGGGCCCTGTCAGCAACTTAAGATGAGGGCCCTTTTTAAAACAAAAAAAAATTGATCGGAGCAAAATATGGACTTATTAATTGTTGTGCACGCGGCGCGCGAAATAACCCAGTAAATCATCACATTTCACCTAACAATTGCTTAAATATCTTAAAATGTATTATCTTGAATTTCGTGCGTAGTGCGCAAAATTTTTGCCATTTTGGAAAAATGGGAACATTTTGTGAAATCTGTCTCAGTAAATAAGAGAAGGGCGACAATTCGAAGTGCAATTAAGGTTTGTGACTTGGGAAAATGCCCCCATGGCGTTGCCCTGGTTCCTAACTGATAAAATTGACCCTTACGAAACTTTTTCTTGGGTCCAATATCGCAATATCTTAGGGGAAAGTTGTCACGGTGGGCCCGAGCAGAAAGTGTGGGCCCAGTGTTCTGCTCGGGCCCATGGTGTTGCACGAACACTGGGTCTTCTATGAATCTTGGTGAGTTTCTGTGGAAGTATTTTTTCCTTCCTTTTTAAAAATATTTTAGGGGCCTTATAGCAATATTTTAAAGGTGTCAGCAGCTGGTGACTTTGCTGATTCTTAAATTCGCCACGGGTAAGGGCCTCCTTGGATTTCAAAACTCACATAGACCCCATATTCGTGTACAAAATTTAGGATACCCCCATGCTTATACAACTTGTTTGTATGGGGCCCTGTGGGGCCCATGGAGTGTACTTCACAGGCCCTTGGTATGGAAGAACGTTGGTTTCTCTACAAAATTATGAAAACAAACTTTGTGACTGATATTTGTTTTTATTTTTCCCTCTTTCCTTTTCTTTCTCTTTCTTTTTCTTCCTTCTTTTCTTCAATCTTTTCTTTTTTTTTTGGGGGGGGGGGGGAGCTCTAAGGGTAATTTTTTAGGGGGGGCCCGGTCAGCAATTGCTGACTTTGCTGACTGTTAAATCCGCCACTGCACTGTCTTAAACCTTATCTATTTGTCAAACCTGTGTCAAATGTCTTTGCGGTAGGTTAATTATCCGTGTATTTCATGGTCTTTGTTTCAATTTAAAAGAAGATACCTTAACAGACTTTAGGCGTTTCAATTTCAAAATCACCAAACTCCTCAAGGAGATGAGAAAACAGAAACATGTTACAGAAAAAAAGGCTCAGGAAGACGAGTACTAATCAAAAATGCCAGTTCCTAAAACTTTAGGTGACATGGTTTTTCTTTAAGCAGCGAAGTTTGAGTAACGTTTTGCTAATTCACGCACAGTGATATCAGGGCGGGGGGGGGGGTGTTAGAGATTAATAGATTTCATATATATGCGCACTCGGACAATAACTTAGGGTAATACAGTTAACTCATATATATAACTATAACTCAAATTCCTTAAGTAAGCTTTCTAAACAGCGAATGACATAATAGTAGCGTTAAGCATTTCATTGTTTACGTTACCGTATACGCTAACCTTAACCTAATTCTGCAATCTCTCTAGTATTATTGAACCTTGGGCATCCATATAAGAACCCGTTATTGTAATACATTTTCAGCAACGAGGAGTAGTTATATCTGCTGAGAATTCATATATCAATTGAAAGTAATGTCACAGTAAACTTTAAAGCAGAAAAAGGTGATCCTCCATACTGAATATATTATGTTTAGTGCAATTTAAGTACTTAACCTTACCTACAGTGTACACATTTGTTAAAACATGAATGAATTTGATGTTCAAGGCTGCGTAAAATGAAAGTGGCAAACCACTTAAGTTCAATACATTTTTTGAGTCGTCGCGATAGTAAAGACAGCGTTGTCACCTCACCAAGCACAATTTGTCGCTTACTTGACAATATGAAAACAAATTACGTAAAAAAGAAAATTGCTCCGTACACAAATTCTAATGCAAAAAGCTTTCAACTATTGTATTGGGCAAGCCTGAGTACCTTACCTTATTATAACGTACTAGTAAGAATGATACAATTTGTAATTGTATGCGATGCTCTAAGTAAATGGAATAGGAGGTATAGATAAACCTTGTATTTCAAAACACTTTTTTCGCGCGGCACCATACACCATAATATTTTTAAAGCCGGTTTGTGCAAGTCATTATGATAGAAATGTACTCATTTTAACCTAAAATGTGATGTTTAGAGTTCATGGTAAGCGCAAACCCCCTTGGAAACAACGTAGTGGAAAAAACACTTAAAGTGGACCAGGGTTATTTCTATCTATTGACAATTTAAATTAGACAATAGGTTTTTTGCACGTAGTTTTGTTTTTAGAGAAACCATTATGCTAATTGACATTGACCTGACTTGATTTCAGATTAATCTATCTATTTTCTCACTTTTAACGTGTTGCTCGTTTCTTATCGATAAAGTCCAAAGTGATTCAAAAGGTTTAAATGAAACCATCATTCATTCTACGTAACTTGTGTTTATCAACAATAAATAGCGTAGGATGAATATGGGTGTAAAGTTTCTGGCAAGATATGGGTGATGATCAAAAAAAGTGCCGCGAGAAATGTGTCAACACATTCGACGTTTGCCATACTTTATGCATTTTACATTATACTTCTGCCTCTTTCAAACATAGTATCATGTTATTTTAGGTAATAAACGTATGTGCTTTGATATTGCCTAATTTGTTTTCACAGGTAAATGATATTATTGCGATTACATTTGATTGAGTCATTATGTCCTTAAGATCTATCAATCTTCGAAACTTATTTAACCTGTATTAGATGTATTTGTAATAAATGACCCGGTTAGTTTTCGTTGTTTTCAGGGAAGTTAACCTTGATTAGGATCGTCAACTTGTAACATCGTGATAGCATCTGAAGTTCTTGGAAGAATGTTTTCATCTTGTTTCATCAGTTTCAATTTAGTTTATTTGTTTTCTCTCAATATATGTAATATAATAACATTATATAACTATAAACATGATGAATAAAGAACAAACATTGATTATGTGAGACATGGATGCCTTCAAAAACGCGAGGCAGGCGCCCATTATGAAGGCTCCCATTCATGTTGTGAAAATGGCATGTTAATTTATTTTTTAAATAATGGTTGCTGTCAGTCATTTCTTTTCATATTTTTATCGTAATTTAAATTAGCATCTATGCTATAAGGTTGTTTAACCCTCTTTTCCTTTGATGATGTACATGCACTTGGAGTACCGCTAAATCCATATTTTATGCTTATCTTAGCAAAAATATTTGCCACTACCACCTTCGTAGGGTTACAGTGTCCACTCAAAGTTTTTAGGTCAAAGGGGGGAGGGGGTTGTAAGTAACCTCGTGATTATTAAAAAGTACAGTTTTATAGCAGATATTCATCCGTACAACATGTTTCTAAAAATCACTCCGTTATAAAAAGGCAAGTATAAATTATATAAACATTCTAGAAATATTTTGCTGAGAGTTATAAGCATCTATTAAAATTATTGCATAGCTTTACAAAATAATTCCATATTTACGGCATCGCGTTAGCGTAACTTAAGTACTTTAAAACACCTACATAGCATACATGTGTTGAAACATAAATTAATAACTTTGATATTCAAGGCTGTTATACTAATTGTTTAACAACCCCTGTAAAAGACAGTGACACATCTTTTACGTTCAATTCTGCATCTTCTCATCGCGATGGTAAGGGAAGTACTGACACCTCACTCTGCGCTATGCTCTGTGCAATTTGGCACTAGCTTGACAATCTGAAAACAAATTACGAATACTTAAATCTCTCTATACACAACTTCCTATTCAAAATGAACCTTGTTGCATTAGATATCAACCGAGTGCCTTCACTCAATTCTGATGTATTAGTACGAATGATACAATTTGTAATTGTATATGCTTATAGGACAAAATTTTGAAATTGTGTTTCTGGATGATTTACACTTCCTATGTTAGAAAATAACAGTAAATTACCAGATATCGGGAAAATTTAGATCCAAACCTATACAATGAGATAGAGACAAAGAAAACATTCCTTTCACATCATAGATTGCAGAAAAATCAAAAGAAATTTTAAATTTTCATTAAATCTCCTAAAATGGCCAATTCTACAAATTCAACTATAGAGGGCAGTATTTATCGTTGTCGACAACAATAATTAAAAATAAGAGAATATCTAACTTGTAAGTTTTATGGAAATAAAGATTATGATTTCTTATGAATTATGAATAAATATTTTGATATATAGGGTTTTAATTTGACAATGAAACGTTGCATGCTGTTGTTATTACCACTAATACTTCAAATGATGCAAAAATCTCAAAATGTTTTGGGAAAAGTTTGGGGATGATGCTGAACTTGTCCAATGCCCATTTAAAGTAGTGGTTGCCCGTACTTTGATCCGTACGATTACCTGACAGTTCCTTACATGATTCAAACTAAACTACCAGAGATAATAACTTCAATATATAAATAATAGATATAGAGTTGTCATAAAGTTTATTTGGGTTTTTTTTAATCGAATTCGGAATCTTGGCTTGCAGAGATTGAGTTGGCTTGAGAGAGTATAGAACTAGCGTTGGCTCGATATTTGCGAGATACGGGAGAAATCATTGAAGGAATGATGTTAGGTTAACAATCAAATGTTAATTTTAAAACATTTATTCACTTTCACATTATGTTTCTGATGCATACGACAACATGCAGCAGAGACACCACCCGTCAGCAAACTGGTCGAACAGGTTTAGTCGAGCACAACAGAGTCGGGAGGCCAGGGTAGCAGGTTAGTCAATTTAGCAGAAACAGGCACCATCTGGAATAAATTTAAGTAAGTAAGACTGACCAATTTAAGTTCTCAGTGTAAAATGTACATCAATTGTGAGAAATATGCTACCCATTTATAACAAATTTAAAGATAGACAGATAGTGGAAACCTTTTTGGCCGCTACAAAGCACCAAAGCTATTGTGATGAAAATGAATGTGTTTTGGGTATCTGAAACGTTTATAATAATTAATTATAACTCCAACATAAAAAGAAGATACCCATGATAGTATAAAACACAAAACAAGAGAGAATTGGTGACCCATTTTTTGATTTTAACAAAATCAATAAGTTTTAGTTTGCTGTTGTTGTAAATTCTGAAAATACACTGATACCAACACAGGAAGTCGTCAAATAATATCTAAACCTATTTCCGTATTAAAACATTGCAAAAAATAGTCATTAAAGTAAAGCATATTAGGTACTATTGAATAAACCAGTACAAGAAAATCCCGACTCCAATTGCTCCCTTCTGTAAAAATATAAATGCATACAAATCTCTGAAAATGCTTTCACATCACTAAAAAGCATTTCCATGTCCATATCCCAATCATGTTGTCACATTTGACCTTGTAGGTGACTTTTTTAGACATTGTTAGATAATTGTTATGGTATATCATTGTAGAGGGGTGCTTGTGGTGTTTGGTTTTTCTTGTACTGGCTGTTTAAATATTGCTTTTATAAACTTATATATGTTTAAACTATAACAATTATCTATAACAATGTCTAAAAAAGTAAACTGCAAGGTCAAATGTGACACTACGATTGGGGTATATGGAAATGCTTTTTAGTGATGTGAAAGCATTTTCAGAGATTTGTATGCATTTATATTTTGTAAGTATAATTTACAGAAGGGTGCTATTGGAGTTGGGGTTTTCTTGTGCTGGCGTATTCAATTAGTATCAGTAAGTGTTAATAGCATATTTTGATTCAAAAACTATTTTTATTCTTTTTATTCATCAATAAAACGTCAACGTGTTCAAGAAGGATATGAAATATCACGTTCACCAGCCATCACATTCTAATTCTATTTGCTCTGAGCACAGCAGGTTGACTTAATATTTGAACAAGGAAATAACAGAGATCGTCTGCAAACGTAGCTTTTCCACTATATAGATTGAACTACATATGTATTGAATGTTAATAGCCAAACTCGTGGCAACATGTCTCATACCTTGACTGTTGCTGGTGTTTACTTTTTAGACGGTAAGACATTTCATCTTATTTTAAATTCAAAATAAGTATTGTCATCAATTATTGTAATTTTGCGTGACACCATTTTACAGAATAACTACAACTTGTCATATATTTCATACCATCTTCAAATCGAATGTTTCTTTGTTTGCTGCTCTGACCAGGATTGTCGTTTATAAGGGATAGAAGCAGAAGATTTACGACTTTGGATGGATCAGGCATTTTCCTTGCAAAATATTGGATGACGATCCACTTTGATGCTACAATAGTTTTGTCAACACATTCGGTGATTTTCATACCTTATTCGACATGTTTCACATAGACTAATGACTCTTTCAAGCAGCGTACCATGTTATTGTTAAAAAAAATGTTCTTCATTTAGAGATCGAAATCCAAATCAGTCCACTGAATGTATTGCAACAAAAATTTGTGGCTTTTTTGTTTAAAATCTATATTTTTTGTCCGGAAGTAATTTGTGTCGCCTCGACGCGGAATTTCTGCATGGCTTTTTGAAATGTGATCTTGACATTTGGAGTTGCCGACCCAGCTTTAAAACTAGCTAATCGGTCAGAACCGGCAGTTCTGGTTGTTCGTTTCTGTCGATAGAGATTAAAGTGTTTCATATAAAATTATGTTGTATGGCACAAAATTAAGTATGATAATAATTTTACCATTCAGGGGGGGGGGGGGGCGAAGGGGCGAAAGAGTTCTTGTTCAGACACAAAAAGGTACACCCCAAAATGTTTGCATGTAGCAAATCATACAAATTTTTCTAAAATTTGTGAACAATTGTACTATTTTGGTGAGTTTTTCATACATTAGTGTCAAAATCTGCGCTTTTTTGGCACAAATTTTGAAAAAAATTGAAAAACTAACCCATAAAAGACATTGATTTTTTTTCATAAAGATTTCAAGATAAAACCGTATTCAAAAATACCCTTAATCATAGATCACCTTATGATTGTACTATAAAATGTTATCTGCAATCTTTATTGTTATTAGACGCCATGAAGGTGGATGTGATGTAGGGGAAGATAATGGATTGTCCTTGTGTAAAAAAAAAATCAAAGCTATAATCATTATAAGCATAGTAAAATCTAAATAGCTTTTATAAACTCTTATAAACTTGATTTTATCCACACACAAAAAAAATGAAAAAAAAAAATATTTCGGAGGATAATTGTCTACCTTTATCCGATAGCTGGTAGATATTATTGTCTACCGTAATGTATTTTTTTCCTGGAAAAAAATCAGTTTTGAAAATTTTATAAAAGTAATTAACATTTTATAGTGTTCATAGTACAAAAATAATTTGTTATGCGAATTATAACTTCCAAAATAACCAGGTGTCTTAACATATTCGTTTAAAGAAGGTAGTTTCCTTTACAAAGAGTGCAGCTGGCAAAAGATTGATGTTCTTACGTGAACACTTTCCTCATACATAACTAGGGGCATGAGATGAGAAATGATTCTCAAATGATAAGGATCGGTTTCGTGTATCAAGTTTTATTTTGTTATGCACAGGTGGTTTTGAAAGGAAATGTTTGCTCGTAAAATTTATAAAAAAATTATGTAATCATAAAAAGAGCAGCTGAAACGTACCCATCTATCAGTCAAAACTTCCAAACATATCGTCTTACATTCCTTGTAAATGAGAAACAACCTATAATTGAAATTAATTAAGTCGCAATGCAAAATATTAACTATTTTTTTCGTGTAGGCATATCTTTTATTTGAGGTATTTATCTATTATTATATATTATATACATTTTTTCCCCTTAAATGTTTAAATGTTTAATGTTTATTTTTCCATAAGACAAAATATATAACAATGCAATAATATATATGTTTAAACTATAACAATTATCTATAACAATGTCTAAAAAAGTAAACTGCAAGGTCAAATGTGACACTACGATTGGGGTATATGGAAATGCTTTTTAGTGATGTGAAAGCATTTTCAGAGATTTGTATGCATTTATATTTTGTAAGTATAATTTACAGAAGGGTG
>JXSR01S025073.1:4140-16173 GCA_000969725.1 Ophiothrix spiculata
ATAAAAAAAATAAAAAAATAACCATCTTCAAAGCATTCTTCCCGGCATTTTCAGATTTTTGCCATCAACATACGTGTGTGTTGAGTGATAAATTCATTATTCCGTTTGTTCTCATGCAATACGAAAAATATTAATGGTTTGGGTTCGTATCACACGAGGCTGAAAGCCGAGCGTGATACAAAGTTGATGCTGAGCCTTGATATGACAATAGACAGGTGATAATTTCCCACACCATATCAAAGCTGAGACTTAACATATACAGTACAACCTCTTTTATCCAAACCTCATTTATACGGATTTCTCTGCTATCCGGCTGAATAATTTCAAAGGAAAACATGTTTTGTAATTGCCAATTATCATGATTTAATGCATTTGAAGGACATTTTTGTAATTTTTACCATCAAAAAGCACTTACAAGGTTTATTCACACATTATACCACTTCTCATTGACTATTTTATGTTACACCAATTTAAAGACTTATATGTTAAGGCAGATTTACACAAAATTCTCTTATCCAAATTTTTCACTTATCCGGCCATTGTTTGGTCCCCATCATGTCCAGATTAAAGAGGTTGCACTGTATCATACCACTTTTGCAATTATCTAGGCCTATTTATTTGTTTTCTGCAATTCAATCAGTTATATTTTACAAAATTGACAAAAGCAAACTTTTTTCATGAATGTTTTACCCAACATAATTCTACACATTCCAATAAAATGCAACATTCTGATGCCCCTGCAGACCTGATAAAATATGGGGAAATCTACAAGGGAGAGCAAATCCAGATAAATAAAATAAAATTGCAGGTGATATATAGTGCACTACGCGGTTCCCCTGACTTGTAATTCCACACGGCCTCAGCACACTTTACAGAGCAGTTCCCATCATTGGGTTAGATCACTACCTGGACTCCCTGGGGCAAAAGGGCTTACTGCGGCCTACAAATTGGCGCAACCCTAGCTTGAGCAATTCACACCCTCATAGAATATACAGTTTTCGCACACTCAACTCCCAGCTGGACTCGAACGCGGAACGATCGATATCTTATGTTTAACAGTCCGAGAACGAACCGACTGAGCTAGCGAGAACTATAACAGATGAATGCGCATCTCCATAAGCCACTTTACAGTAGACCGTGGCTACATGGGTGTCAGATCCCAGATCTGCCCTACAGTACTGTAAACGCCAATATTTTTGCGCTCAGTAATTTCCGCGCAAGTCTAATTTTGAGCTATTTGGAATCATTTCGCGAGCTTTAATTTTCGAGCTTGTGATTTTTTGATGTGCGGCGGTACATACCACTTTCAGTGCCGTATTTATTGAGCGCGAGCGTGAAAAAGCGCAAAAATTAATGTAGCGCGAAATAAACCACTTATACAGTATTCTATTTTCAAATCATAATCATAAATCCCCCTATTGGTATGATATCAATTAGGCCAAAAAGAAATGTTTGTTTGCCCTCCAGTGGAAAAATTAAAATTTTGGGTCGGTCGGTCGGTTGATTTTTTTAACTCTTCACATATATTTTAAAGAATTATGTCATTCCATGAATTTGATCGTGAATACCAAGCAATGCAGGGCTTAATCAAAGATTGTTGGTCATTATTTAGAGGAAATATGCATTTTATACTAAATGTAACTTTATACTGCTAAATTTTAAGTTTTCCATCGAAAATATTGAGTTTTCATATATATTTTACATGTTTGAAGAAAAAAACACCTAAAATACCCTACCCAAATTTTTGGCATTTAAGGGTCGGTGGCGGAGGGCAAACAAACATATTTCTTTTAGTTTGGGCATAAAACCCGAAATAAAAAGGACTTACTTGTTGCTGTTGTCTTGAATCGTCAATATATCTTTGATTGGATTCCTCTATATCTTGGTCTAATTTCATGTACTTGTTTGACGACCTACTTGGCCCATTACTCAATAACGACTGCAAAAAGGAAAAAGACAACAAAAGAAATCAAGTCATGAATATTTCATTCATCGAAACAAACATTAGGGTCACACCATTAAATTTCCGGGGGGGGGGGGGGGGGGGGGAACTTGGGTTTGGGGTTGATTTTTTTTTTGTCCTGTTTGGGGGGTGATTTTTCTCATGAAAATTACTGGGTTTTTTCCAAAAAACTTTGCCCCATGTTCAGGGGTGAATTTTTTTCTCCTGCCTGTGGAGGGGTTTTTTTTCCCGCAAAACTTCTTGCTTCCCCCTGGAAATCTAATGGTGCGCCCCTTTAAAAACGTCAATGTCATTCTGAACAAGACTATAAAAAAAAAATTTGGTAGAGAAGGATTAGGTTTTGAACATCCAAATTGGTAGACATGTCACGAAGTTTTGCCCACATTAAGTTTACATTCATTGTACACAAATCCTTATATTTTTATACCCAAGTTTGTCTGAATTTGAATTTGCAAACTCAAACCTTGACCATTAAAGATATCCTTTGCTATAACTCACTTCTTCCCTATTCAAAGCAAATTTTGCATTGTACATGCATAGGCACAGTTAAGACTCATTGCCGCACAGTTTAGAATGATCATGATCATGAATAATTTACGCCAAAAAAAACAAAACAGAACTCTGTCTCAGCTTAATTACTTGAAGTCAAAACCCTAAGCGCTATACGTTTTTTTTTAGTAAAAAAGGGCTACGCGGATGCGGAAATACCCCCTAATTTTTTTTAATTGCATTTTTCGGCCCCTTTTTTTTTTCAGTAGTAGGAAAAAAAGATGAAAAAAAATGAAAATCTCTCAAAAACCTAAAAAAAAAAAAAAAAGAAATCATGTGCTAAATTTGGATTTTGAAAAGCTATGCGCACGGAAGGCTGAGACAGTCTATTTTTTTTCTTTGGCCTTATTTATGTAGAGCTAAAATATTATGCTGAGCTAAAACAAGCTATGCTTTTGTCCTGGGGATCCCAGGATTGACAAAATGGAGGGAGGGCTGTATATAAGGTATACAGGGATGTGCTGCCGAAATGGATTAGTTTTTCACAAACATTGTTCCCATTTTTAGCACCAATATCCCTAGACTTGGGTCACAAGAAAAACTGCTAAAATTGTAAACAAATGACAATTTTGAAAAATCAGCCTATTTTTGGAGCAAAATCCCTAAACATGGATGCACTTTTTCTCAAAAATTACCCTTAGAGATGGGTTAGGGTTCCACGGTCTGGGCCGCACACCCCCGTTCAGACCAAAGTGCAGTATCCCCCGAGGGCAGCAAACCCGAAGAAAACAAAATAAGTAGGGGCAACCATGGTTCAAGGAAATATTGAGGAGCATGTGTGGTTGAGTGGATAAAGCCCGTCTCGTAATCCATAGGTTGTGAGTTCGAGCACCGCTTATGTCAACATGTTGTGTCCTTAGGCAAGGCACTTTATCTTCTCATTGCCTATGGGGTTGATGTTTGAAAAGTCATTTCAATGATGCAATATTAGCGCTGATTAAGCTGTAGCCTACAAATTGCATTGTGTTTGTTTAAGTGTGTTTAATAATGTTTAAAAAATCCTAGCAAATTTATTATTTTTGTACATAATGATCTTGTACAACACAATAATCAGGCATGAGATTGCACTTTCATGAAAAACTCTGAAAAATCTGGAATAGTGTGTAATATTGTTAAAAACACCTCAAAACAGGCTGAAAACTTAAGAAAACGGTAGAATTTCTAACATCAAAAACTCTGAAATCAGCAAATTTCTAACATCAAAACTCTGAAATCAGAGAAAAAGCTGAACAATCTCATGCCTGACAAATAGCTTATGCACACAATTTTTTCTACAAATAGCTTAATCTTGTCATATAATTTTGGGAAGCCAAGGATTTACTGGAAGGGTAAATGTCCCATTCAAAAAAATATTATAGGGGAATCTTAATTCACCACCATCTTGTGTCACTTATCTTTAATAGTTATTGAACCTCCAGATATAGTCGGAATTTGACCCGATATCCAGTCAGCTAGCGTAAATCTTCACTTGACGCACATAGCATGTGCATTTTGCTTCACACGCTAACTGTGTCTGCGTTACAAGCAGCGTGTATTGTGACTTGCTCTGATCAAGACAAAGTATACCTATTTCCAAGCTAATCCATTTCAAAGACTCTCAAAGTGAGGCACGCAAAGACATAAAATGCCGGAGGTACAATAACGTACTCACGCGACAATCCAAGATGGCCGCCATCCCATAGGATTTACACGGCAGTCTAATCAAAATACCGGTGAGTCCAGATTCCCCTAGAGATATCATATAAGTTCCTTGGTCCCAATTCAAATTGTGCTTACCGTTCTGTTCTTCTTTTCCTCCCTATTCTTTGTGTTGGGACTCGCCATGTGATCCTTCATCTCTCTCACTTTCTGTTTGGTGTCGATCACAAACTGCTTTCGTTTGTCCAATTCCGAGCCGTCTATTTTAAACTTTTTGGGATTAGCTTCTACAATACGTGCAGACATATAGAGTTAAGGAAATAACTGAAACACATCTGTGATCAGTGGTCGAAATAGAAAATAAAATTTACACGCACAAATGAGAAAATTCATCAAAAATGGCCTGAAGAACACAAAAAATTGCATGCACAAGCAAAAATTCACATGCACAGAGCAAATTTCACATGCATATGTGCATGTAAAACCCCCTTATTTCGAACACTGTCTGTGATACGACCATAGGTATATAGGGAGATATAGGCCTATAAGTTTCAGAAAGGGGACATTTCTAAATTTCCAATATATTGTACAATACATAGATTTTTGCAAAGAGGGACACGTGAAAAATCACAGCTTTCTGTTGAGGTCAAAATAGGGGCATCCTTTGAAAATAGGGACAGTTGGCATGTATGGAGATAACAAACTGTGTATACCCACTATGCCTGGGACTAAAACCCGGGTACCCGCCCGTCATAAGATTACCCGGGTACCAAATCTGCCGACCGGTTACCCGAATTGGACAATAAAATCATAGAGTTTTGAACAAAAAAAAAATTGTGTTCAACAAGTTATGATAAAATCATCATCTGATCGAAGTAAACATGATAAATCATGACCACAATCGGCGAAAATCAAATGTTTTGGTGTAATTGAGACATCATATGGTCGTAGTTGACCCGTCAAACTTCCCATTCTAACATTGGAAATGCTCAATTATCAATACGGTCGGGTACCCAGGTAGCAAATTACTCGAAAAGTCCCAGGCCTAATACCCACTTGTAGCATAATCAGCAATGGAGCTAAATTTGGGGATATTCAGATACTTTCAGTTCCCAACAAAATCAAATCAACTACGGGCACCAAGATTCAGTTTTATTTAGAAATAAACCACGCAAATAATATTTCACTAGCATGATAAGCCAATCTGTGTGCAAAGTGTGTTTTCAGGACGATCGCAGTGATAAGTTCCTACCTGTACATAGATTTGTTTATTTTTTATCAGTTTACAGATAAGAGTCTAAACTTCAAAATTCAGCAATAAAAAATGGGGGTCACCGATCATCTAATCGCGCTATGACATCATTCTTCTTTTAATTGACAATAACCTGAAAACTCAAGCGTTAGGTTAATTAACGTAATTAACTTTATTTATCTGTTTGATGTTATAAAACCAAATTTCGACATTCCCGACGATGAAAATTGCTTTTTAGATGTTACCCCATGTAATTTCATCTCTAGCTATCTTTTGAAAACAGTCGGTGACCCCATACTTTTCTACAAAAAATTCTACAGGTAGCAAATATTAGAAAAATCAGCATTTTGTGGTATAGAAAATCACACATAAAAAGTTTTATCACTGAAGGCCTGTTGGCTCGGGAGCACTCGTAGCTAATCGTTACTATTTCGCGCCATTTTCAGCGCTAACCTGGAAGACAATGCGTAAAAAACTAGTGTGTGCATTGCGTTGTGCGTATTGGGCGCAAATCTTACGCTTAGATACCACACGCGCGTTTTGTCAAAATCTTCCCGTCACTGACCAACCACTGATTCTGTAACGCTGCCCCCTGTTGGTGGAAATTAACACCGCGATCGTCTTAAATATTTGTAAAAGCCGGAAATATCCCCAATTTAAACTCTGTGCCAGAATAAAAATGGTGGCGAGTCTGGTATCCCTCTCTAAACCTATTGATGTGACCTATACAGCTGCTATATGTCAAACTTAGAGAATAAAATAAGAATTATTGGATTGCCTCTTATTCATCGTCTCATAATGGATGGTCGTACATTATTTTGAGTAATGTGTGAACCCAAAGGTGGTGCCCATTACGAAAATATAATGTAAGCCCATCCATTACGAGACAATAGATGACAGGAAAAACAAATAATTTTTTTTTTCTTCTCATTTTAGTCTTAAATTGGAGAGATTTGCCAAAAAACAAAATATTGTCATAAGAAAAACATACAATGCTCCTTTTCAAACATAAAATATTCCAGAACTGCGTGTCGGATGCGTCCGTATATCTACACTACGTCGTAATTTTCAATGCGCGGCTCAACTGCGTTTGATGGTAAACGCACTGCCATGTATTGTATCATAATGTTTATTGAAATTTCCTTACAAGGTAGTAAACAGGGGTGGGGGGTGAGATGGAATCGATTTCGAATAAAATCACTCCGCCCATTGACCTCGATGTTAAAATGAAAGTTACACCAAATGTTCTGTTTAGGTCATATATTATAAACCAATGTCTGTAAATATTAAATCCGTTGGAGTTGGGCGATCAACTTCATTGTACATATTTATTTTGTCCATTTTGAATGACTGATCTTTTTACACAAATTTGCCAAGTTGAACAACCAATTAAATGTGAGTGCATTTCATTATAACTACATATATGCACCCTAAAGATTTTATTTTAGGATAATTTAATGACTTCAATAGAGTATTTTATCGTGATCAAAGGAGACACATCGTACACATAAAATGAAATGTAAAAATTTACAATGTAAACTTTAAACAAAAATGTGTTTTGGATCTGTTCTGGTATTCATTTTACTTCTTGTCGTAGCACTTCGTCATGAGAGTGCAAGAAAGTCGTATCTGCAATAGCTGCCATTTGTCATAAATTTGGATTGCACACTGTCGAATCTCCAATCTTGCAATTGGGTCAGTGGTTCTTAAAATGGTTCTTCAGGTGACATCGTCACCTGAAGAACCATTTCAAGAACCATTGACATAAGACGGATTTTTTGAGTCATTTTTCACATTCTTGTGACAAGTATAAAATAAAAATAACTTAGGGCAGCCATTGCAGATATGACTTTCTTGCACTCACATGACGAATTATTGTCCTCCAAAATGAATTCTAAACACAAGGAGCAAAATGAGACCCGGATCAAAATGAGTGCTTTTTTACTTTACAAGTCACAGTATCATACAATATGAACTTTGGATTCAAAAACTTGTCAAAGTCTACGCATTGAGAAATGCAAAGGATATTGATAGTCTCTTCTAAGTCTTCCAGATCCCATTCGATACTCCTGAGACTGTTTCTAAGTTCATTGGTGGTCCACTCATATTCCTCTTTACTGACGCTGTTTACGTCTTCCAATAAATCACACCATCTTGAATACAGTCCCTCTGACGTATTGACTGCTTTCTCTACTTCCCTGAGAAAAACAAACAAACAAACAGCAAATTTATAACTATGGGGACAATCTGAAAAAAAATATGGTAAATAAAATAAATATTACATATATAATTTATAGAGGATATAGCCTCATCAGTGTCTAGCACTGCTTTCCATGAGGGTCCTCTGTCAGTTTTTCACCACATAAAGTTGGCTAATTACCTCTAATTTATTATTAGGCCAAGTAAAATTAATTATTCGTTTCCGGTAACATGCTCTGAAAGCATGGAGAAGGAAGGAAGGGAACAAATTTTATTTTAGCAAAAAATGTTATGCTTTAAAAATATTGGGATGGAAGAAAGGGAAAATATTTTATTTTATCAAAAAATTATATTCCTTACAAAAACATGAGATATGTACTTTTCAACATGATTTTTGGATGAAAGATATGACTAGCTCTGTTGAAAACATTAATTTTAAGTTTCTTTCAGAAGACTCTGATCTCACTGTGTACATATTCAGGATATTTGATTACATGAAAGATGGCGGGTGGACGTCATCAGTTCTCAAAATAATTGACGTAAGGAGGCCATCTCTCAACATGTACTGAGGGAAAACTGGGGCGGTGAAGAAATATTTTATTTTTTCAGAAAACTGATAAAATTTGTATTTTCAGGTGCATTTTTTGGGAAGGACGGGTTACCGGAAACAAAAATATTATTTTACTTGGCCTTATGATCTAGGAAACCTCCCGTCTCATATTTGATCCATGACGTGTTTTGTGCCTTGTCCGTTGGATCTACTTCTTCCATTTTTGATTAATTTGCCAGCTTTAGATGCAGGAGGAAAACGGGTGCGCCCGGAGGAAAACCTGCGGAAGCAAGTTTGGACTGGCAACCAATTACACATACAGTGCCGGGACCGTTGATCGAACCCGCGGAAGTCCTGGTCTCATTGACGCAAAACAACCTGGGGACCTAAGAACCGCTGTACAACTTGCTTCCCCAAATATCTTGCCTGATATTCTTAACTGGACAGATACATGTACACAGATCTGGAACAATCTACCGCTGTCTGTCAAGTGTGCTGAATCTACATGTGTCTGCTTTCAAAAGGACTCTCAAGACTCATTTATTCAAACAAGCCTTTTATTAATGTGTTTTCCCCATACTTCTGATTGGTTTTTGCGTGCAATTTGTAATGACAATTGTTTTCATAGATCCCACTCCAAGCTAGTTCTTTCTGTTTTGTCCGTTGTTCTTCATCATAGTGTGCAGTGCACGCTTTACAAAGCGTGGGTTTGGAAAATCGCCAAATCCTTAAAATGCGTGTAGATTGGGATATTGAGACTATTCTGCGTGTATTTATAAAAAGCGTAATATAAATAATAAGAAGCGTGTACTTCGTATCTGTCACTATTTGAAAATTTCTTTGTATCTGTCACTGTCTGTATAAATGAACTGGCAAAGCAGCGAAATAATTATTTTGGAAATTTACCAATAATGAAGGATTCTTGAACATTATGCTTTACTAGTTTCTAGAAACTGGTACACTTTGGTTTGGTTCTATACTACTCAAATTATATAGTTACAAGCCCAAAATATTTGCACATAATGTAAATTGATATGTTTCCTGTTTAATCGGTACAAAAAGTCTTATAAACTCCAAAAATATCCTGCTTATTGAGCGTAGTAAGAATTTTGGTAAGGCAACTAAAATTACCAATTTTGAACACAACGCGAAAACAACGCTACGCATACCATTGCTCAATATCCCCTAACTACCGCAGGATATATCGATTACAAGCTGCATCAATATTTTATGCCGTATAACGCTTAGCTCGCTATTTGATTAGGAATCCCAAGTTTAACAGACAATAATTATCAATTAAATTGACTGAGATAAGATGATTCAGATAAAACTCTTTAATGATTAAACTTTATCAAGTCAAGATGACTAAACGTCAAAATCAATTGCACTGGATAAACATTCAAAATAATCATGTTGTTGCTTCACATAATTTCAAATGAAAATATTGCACTGGTGCTTAAAATTAAAATCTTTGTTCATGTAACTCTTTTGAAAGATTGTCACTCTTTTAACCAAATTGTTCAAGCGATACAATATTAAAACATCTTTTAACACATTTCAACACCTTTCTCGAACATTTTAATTAGGCTCTCATCCATTCATATTCTTCTTCCATGCGTATACTTTTGAGTTTGAAAAGCCCGCTCGTCCATGACTAAGAGGGAGTAAAGCAGTTTACAATTGGTACGGGCTAGCTTGGGGTATTATGTGCTACATTTTCCGCTGGGGATGTTTCACCGTAGCCTTCAAAAATGGTAACTTTAGTTGCCTTACCAAAAATCTTTACTTCGCCCGATAAACGGGATATTTTTTCGAATTTTGAAAGACTTTTTGTACCGATTAAACAGGAAACATATCAATTTACATTACATTGGTGTATGTACAATTATTTTGGGCTTGTAACTTTATGATTTGAGTAGTATAGAACCAAACCAAAGTGTACCAGTTTCTTTTTCGGAATACTTTAAGTGGCTGTTGTAATTTGGTTCCAAGAGCGAAGACCAGGGAGTATTAATTCCACGTGCTTGAGGGTGACGTGCTTTAAAATAGAGCATGTATTACTGTGTGATCAATGGCGGCATGTGTAGCGATCGGTCTTCGTTGAAAAGAAAACAAACATATTAAACAAATGTTAAGAACTTTTCGGAAGTGGACGTACTCAGTTTTTGATACAGATGAAACGACAAATGGTGCAACCAAAAATGACAACCTTTGTCGTCAGATTATTTCGTAAACGTCATATTACTGCACGCTATTAGGACGGTATAAGCTTACTTCCAATCATATTTTTTTGTTATTCTTTTAGCATTGTTTACTTGCTTTGTCGACCGCACAAGGGGTAGCATTTCCAGGGGTAGAATTTCGCAAAGCACGGCACAAGTCCAAGTGGACTCTCGCTAAAGTATTTTGCGCGAGTCCATTGACTCTCGCAAAATGACTTGCGTAGCAGAATGTTGCGAGAGTCCAAATATTTGTATATTTATTTGGTTTTTATCCTAATGCCACTTTGTATTTCCTTAAGGCATTTTCATAAAAACATTTGGTTTGGTTTGTTGTAATTTATGTATATTTCTTGTACGGCGCTCCGAGGTTGTTTCTAATTGTGCCTTATTAAAGCGTTTATTATTATTATTATTATTGACGCGTGTGAGTGTGAAAGCACACCATCACACGCCTAAAATGATCTTGAGGAGTGTGATTTTCAGCATACCTAAATCTGGTAAAATTATACACAATAAGATACAAAATGCACACCTACAGTTAGTCCCAGGGCTGTGACCATGGACCATCATTAACTTTCATCATTGGGTATTGTAATTTCTATAGGTCCTAGGTCACAGGAATAATGTGTAATACTTTGGCCATTTAAGCTTTATAAGTTTTGACATGAAATATTTGAAAAATTAAAAGCCTAAAAAAATTCCACTCAGCATAGGCAACATCTTTTAATAGTGTAGAATCATTACAAACCTAATTTAAACCAAAAGATGAAATTTATCATCCAAAATGTGGACGTAAACAAATCTGAGGTTGTCAAATTTGGAAACCCAATGTAACAACATACAAGGCAAGTTTAGGCCCAAAAATCACACATTTTGATTCTAAATGTTAACAAACCACCTATCATAAGATGCACAAGACTCTCAAGAAGCTTACTAATTAAAAAAATTGTGAACAGCTTCAATATTTTGGTTGAATTTGAGGTGTGGACTTAGTCCTCATATGGTCTGTACAGACATGCTTATAAATGGCAGTTTTACTACATAGCATTCCCCATGACTTGACACTGAAGTCAAGTCATGGTGCCAGGACTAACATACAGTACACCTGAATATCCTGTGTGCTTTTTGTAGCACACCAGGTATTTTCAAAATTCAAGGTCTGAAATAATTAAATATGCACTGAGGAAATCCCTTTAATTGGCAAATTATATTTGTCATAGTTGGCGTAGCGCAGTTAAAGCAATACTATAAGATTTTGATCAAAAATGGTTTATAATAAAAACAGCATAAAATGAAGGAATTTCACTGTGAGAAGCATTTTCAAGTGTATTTGTTTTGCCACGAAAAAAAAATGGATAAAAAGCACATGCATGCTTTCCTATACTAATTACACGTGGAATTAAATTCGGGATCCCGAAATCAATTCAACAAATGCCCATACCAATAAAAGTCAGCATCTTTGATCCAAACCGTTTGGAGGGTATTCCTAGATCTATCTATCAACAAGATGGTTCGCGAACCAGTAGTCTCGCCTGCGTATCGACCGCCTACTTAATCATTCAGTTGTGGGGTGGATCCCAAGGGAAAGGTCATACAACGGGGTCACCATTGCCACTTTTGATCGCTGGTCCAAGACACACAATTTGACACCTTAATCTTT
>JXSR01S025076.1:0-11051 GCA_000969725.1 Ophiothrix spiculata
CATTTTTGCGCTCTAAAACATATTTTGTCGGCCATTTTGGATCTCGGTATTGGCGCCATTTTGATTTTTAACATATTTACACCATAATTAGGGGCGCACCATTTGATTCTCAGGGGGGAAAAAAATCTTGACCCAAAGATGAGTTAGAAAAAAAAAACTTTACCCAGCTACTTCAAAGTAAAGGAAAACATAAAAAATACAATTAAAAAAACTTTGCCGCCGAAGGCGGCGAAGAAAAAAAAATGTCGCCGCCTTCGGCGGCTAAAAAAAAAAACTTGACTCGACCCCAACTTCCATGCCCCCCCTGAAAATCAAATGGTGCGCCCCTTAGGGGACAAATGATCTTGTTGTAGCCCTATGGGTCATTTACTGTTGATTATATATAATAATTAGCATTTCAAAGGATATTTTTGTCAATTTCAGTTCAAATATGCTATTTTGGTGGCCATTTTGGCAGCCATTTTGAATTTGGAACATGCATGTGACCCAACATTAAGCTGAATGTATATGTTGTTATCCTAGAAGCTGTTTTTCAATGATACAAGTATATTTCAAGTGGGTTACAAGCCACTTTAAGCTGTTTAATGATGAAAATATGCTTTTATGGCGGCCATTTTGAAAAAGCGCCCTCACAAGGCCCCGTGCAGTTAGTGAATTTAGTAGTCCACCCTAGGGGTATTCCTTAGACCCCAATGAATACCCTGACACCCATCAACCTTTTAGATCACGACATGTCAGGTACTCTATTTTGCTCCCTAGGTAGTTTAGCAACATTTACTTTGTGTTATATTGTTTGAATAGTTTTCATATCTTTTCATAAAGCAGTATATGTTTCTTCGTAAAGCGCTATATAAACATGATGCAATTGTATGAACTATGAGTTTGTTAAAGTCAAAAAAGATCAGTTGAAAAATGAATGAAATCACCTCATTGTGGACCTCATTGGTAAACTGAAGACATATTTATGTTTGCCGCAGTTGCAACTTGGTTTAGCAACATTTACATTGTGTTATATTGTTTGAATAGTTTCTTTTCATAAAGCACTATGTTCCTTCGTAAAGCGCTATATAAATATGATGCAACAACACTTCAAACAGGTATCCAAACAGACTCATAGGTTGCAAGGTAAAACCAACACTAACCAGGTATAACTTACATGTATACATGCATTTGAATCTCAGCTTTAAATGACAAATGACTTACAGAAGCAAAATTACAAACTGAAAAGTGCATGATTTGGTAATCATTTACAGAATACCTATGGGTGCAATATAAGGTTTTCTCTTTGCAAAAATTACTTTTTAAAAACACTATGGTCAAACTTCATTAAATTAGACGTAATACAAAAGTCACAACATAGGGTTCTAATGTGAAATTTATAAGCACAGAGTTGTTTTGTTATAATTTCAAACAATATTAGAGCCCCAATTTTATTGCTGTTTTGATGTTCTCTAATTACATTCTTTGCAAACACTGAAAATTTGAGACAAATCAAGGATGCTCATGTCAATGAAAATCTGGATCAATTTGCATCACCAAGATCCATATCATAGATTCAGATATCTGTAGCAGTAGATTGTTTACTGAAGTTTCAACAACTCACTGTATACCTTATACCGGAGCGTACCGTTGTTGATTCGTGATGAATCCACAGTTGATATTCAAATTAGCGCGTAACGCACGACACAGCGTTTACGGACGTGCATTTACGGAGCACACATAAGTCAGCGCACTGCTCATCGCGCGTCGAGCACTGTAGTACGTGCAAAAGCCTGTTTCTTTGTGAAAATGAAAACGTCAAAGCAGCAAATATTCACAAACTAGTACTTTGCTTCAGATTATGCTAAATATTTTAATGAAGATACCGTAAGTAGGCCTAAGTCAGTTAAATTTATAAAACATTTAAAATTTAATTTATACGTTTTCAGGAAAATTTTCGTTGTTGATAGGTATTCAAACACGCCACAGAGTTGTTCATCGCAAATCAACAACATTGCATCCGATGCGTCGGCGTATTATTATCACGCTCGGGTGGCTAAAGCCACCCTCACGCGATAAAAATATGCAGACGCATGTATGCATCGTTGTTGATTCGCGATGAACAACAGTGGCGTGTTTGAATACCTAAATATATGGCAAAGCAAGATCATGGGTCAGATCACATGCTTGATGATACATACATATAACTGGAGCATACATCATGCGCAACACAATAGGACATGCTTATAAGCTGCTGCGATATTAGCTGAGCCTGTACACAAGCAGTAGGTTTTGTAGGCCTACATTGATCTGGATCTCTGGACTATGTAGATGCTAAAAAAAGGCTAAAAAAAGAAACAAGTTTGTTTCCTGTGAGCCGCGTGCATTTCGTTTTGGCATCATATATTACCGCATTTAATTTTTTTTATTCTGATTTTAAAAAAAACGAAAATCCAAATAGCAGATTTGATAAAAAAGAATAGGGACGATTAAAAAATAATTAATAAAGACGTGTTTTTCAACAAACAAATGAAACTGCAGTTTGCCTGCATTTCAACGGGTTTCTTACCAAAATTCATCACCCATGCGGATGCTCTCATGCAAATATGCCTCAGCACCTCATTAAAAAAATAAAACAAATAAAAAATAAAAAAAATGCATTTTGTATTTAGGTTTTGTGACCACCCACAGGAAACATACCTGTTTCTTTTTTTTTTGCCTAAGTGCATTTATTTTTGTAACATTTTTTGAGTGTCAAGAGAGGAGCAGCTTTAGTCTAATTCATTCACAACAATAAAAAATAACAAAATAAAAAACTGCATTTTGCATTTAGGTTTTGTGACCACCCACAGGAAACATACCTGTTTCTTTTTTTTTTGCCTAAGTGCATTTATTTTTGTAACATTTTTTGAGTGTCAAGAGAGGAGCAGCTTTAGTCTAATTCATTCACAACAATATACTTGAGATATATATTGTTGTGAATGAATTATTCTTTATTATATATTGAGGGAAAATTGACCATTAACCCTAATTTCCTAGCCCCCCCCCCCCCCAAAAAAAAATGTTCCTTTGGGAATGATGAGATACCTCCCCACTTTGCAGGGATGCTTAAAGTCTGATCCTCCACCCTCTGCACCATTTACCAATGAATATATTTAGATTACCATATTAAAAAAGGTTTTTTTTTATTTGATCAGAAGGGGTCTTACAGCATTCAAAAATGTTTGGGCACTGTGGATCTCCTTCAAGCGGCAATTTTGTAATGCCTTACAGCGGGATTTTTGCCAATATTTTTGTTCATAAAATTGTCAAATATCAACCTATTTCAAAACCTATAGCTAATGATACATTCCAGAAGTGAAGCATAATGGCTTGAATGAATTTATTCAGCAATGGGGTGTAAATTATAACAAAAGATCAAAAAAATCAGATTTTTAGTGACTTTTTACATCAACCTAATTAATATTGATGATACTATTGTTTTTGTGCAGCTAACAATAAAGTGCTTCCTTTGTATATAACTATTGAAAGAGTTTTACCTGCAATACCAATATAATGCACAATTTATTTTATTGTTTTATAAGTAAATGAAAGTGAACCATTTATCTGGTTAAACTGTAATGTGTAAATATATGTGTTTTGTGATGTAGTAAGTCAATAAAACTGAGAGAAAAGGTGAAAAATGTTTTCACACATAAATGAACATATTATAATTTTTTCAAAGACTATTTTAGTTGTTAATGACAAGGATTAAGATATGTAAGGAAATGAAATATTTCACTGCCAAACCCTCTCCTGCAAATATTGTTTTGCACCCAGTACCTGGAATGGTATAGCCCAATCAATTCTACGCTGGTACCCTCGATGTGGGCGCTTCACTATATGGTTCAGACTGCCCATCACCGCAGGTATTGGCTGATCAAAATTAGTCAAAATTTTGACCAGTAGAATTACACAACTTGACGGCTCACTTGCCCTATCAAACTACACGGCAAACGTTCGTGATTGGAAGGCTTTGGGGAAGAGGTTGACAAAATGGCGTTGTTTACATGCGCGACCTCTGCATGGCGCCCCGCGTTTAACAACGCGTTACAAGCATTCGCGCAATCACCAATGCGTCACGCATGTTGTGTGTTTGACGCGGAAAACAAATGCCTTCAGGGCACGGGCCAATCAAGTCCTTAGATTCATTAGCGGATACCTGCGTCTTATGTCAGTGTGGAGTTGTTGAAGACATAAGAGGCAGGGGACCAGCGTAAATCAATTCCTGTACCTCAATGCATGCCACTTATGGGGCTACCCACTTGATTCAACTCAAAGGGGTGCACATTAGCACAAATTTCAAATCATATTCAGTTGGAACCATTTACCAATGCAGATCTATTGCACCCACCAAAACTGTTTATTTGAAAACGTGCTAAAAATAACAGTGTTGATCGCTACGATACTAAGGTAAATAGCGCATATAAATACTAGAAATTACTATTTATTGGTAGTGTACCATTTTAGGTTGCATCATAAGGATGACCCCCATGGTAGACATTGAAGTGAAAGATTTTCACCCCATGGTAGACATTGAGGTGAAAGATTGTGTGAAAATGGAATAGTCTAAACTCTATAAACTTTGACGTATGCAGACGATTAATGCACATTAACCAATATGACCATACGGGGAAGTGAATAAGTCTGAATTTCTTGAATCACAACAACGTACCAAATCTTGCTGAGTATTAAAATTAGGTTATGTTCAATGTTTGTCCATGTTGTAGCAACAAAATCAGCCCAAAATAATATAAAAATCATGAACAATTCATGTACCAAAAATATTAATACACAGTGATTTGATCTAAATCAATCTCAAGGAATTTGTATAGGGGAACCTCCGGCATTTAACGGCTCCGCGTGCCCCACTTTGGTCAGAGCAAACGCAGACACAGTTTGCGCGTGAAACAAAATGCACACGCTGTACATGCGTCAAGTGAAGATTTACGTGATCTGCCTGGATATCGGGCCAAACTCCGAATATATCCAGAGGTACAATAACTCTGCTCCATGAGCGACATGACGGCGTATCCGTATTCCCCTATAAAAATTCCTTGATCAATCCTCATCAATCATTCTTAGTCTCTACTCTCTTACACAATACAAAACCACCAGTTCACAATATTGTAAAATACAAGGGATATGCTAAGGATCTCATAACAGAGTCTGGTTGCTTGCTACATACTTCAAGGTTTATAGATTACATACAGAAGTACAGCTATATCGATACCGTGAAGATTAATCATTGCAACTTTGATTATCAAATAACTGGTTGCAAAATATAATCTACATAAGATGAGTGCGTCAGAGACATTTTTAATTTTCTTTCTGTCTCCAATTCATGCTAAAGTCACATATTGGAAGAGGAGTCGGCCAGGCTCAAGCTAACCTGGCACGCCACATGATTCTACTAGTTCAAAGAAATACACCTTGAAGTTTACGCTTGTGTGACTTTAGTCTGTTGTATCATGCCAGCTCCAGCACTCGGTTGACTACTCTTCCTAAATATGTGACCAAAGCATAAAGATGGTGTTCAACGTGCCTAGTTCACCTTGTAATGTTTATATAAAATATGCCTGTTTCTCCCTTTATATACATAGAATTAGGCAAGTGCATCATCATCACGCGGTAATACCACAGATATAGACAGGAGATGCTAGACTCGCTGCCATTTCTATTCAAGCATAGGGATCAAATTGGGGAGTAGTCAGAATTTTGCCGATGATGCACTGCATTTTGTTGTGATGTGCAAATAATGAATAAGCGCACTTATCTTTGTGTTCAGTTTTGCATATTATTTGCAAGAAGTAGCATTTGAGCGCTTTGTCCCTACGCAGAACCGAATCTCTACACACAAAGTTTATTTTTGCGGGACTCAAGTAGATCAAAATACCCCCAATTTAAGCCTCATGCTGATAATACTATTACATGGGCCGGAATAAAAGTCTGGGTCTGGTATCTCCCCTCTATTTTATATCTATGCTATGAGTAAAACCCACATACCTGATTGTCCCTAAATGATTTCTTGTGTTTTCATTGATTGTATACTTCTGATTCAAAATGCTTGCGTTTATGCACCATATATGATTTGGGAAATAATCAATTTAGAGACGAGCGATTTCTTGGGCCACCCCAGCTAATAAAGGAAAGTGTTTGTCATCCCATCTTCATATTTTGATCCCTTGAAGCCAATCAAGGATTTTAATGATTGATTATTTAACAACTACTTAAATGATTACTAAATTAGTCAATATTGATAATTGCTTTCTTTCATGGGCTAAGTACCTCAGCTCAGGTCAGATGGGCTCGAATGATTTACTTGTGTCTAAATTGATTATTCCCCTCAGGCTACTATGTCATTGTGCGTACCTGACACAGTAATACCACATACCTGTTTGTCCCTAAATGACCTCTTGTGTTTCCCTTTGATAGTATGCTTCTGTTTTACCATCATAAAGGGTTTGTTTTTCCTCTTCTCCTTATTGGTTGTGCTAGCATGTGGGTTCATACGTTGCTTTTTCTTGCCAAACTTTTCACGTCCTTCTCGGCCAGCCTAGAAATAGGTGTCAATAAACAAGCATGTTAAAGGTGGTTTCAAATGAGTATGCTGCTTTGTTATATAGGTGTGGCACAAGTACTTAAGTCTGCCCAACAAAGTAAAAATGCAGTATGTGCATTGCAGATAAATTGCAAGCTGCTTCCTTTTCCCTTAGGAATCTTTTATTAATGAGCAGACGACCAAGTGCTTAAAGTTAACAAAAGTATACATTTCTAGAAAGGAATTTTCATTGATGGGGATGTTGAGGTTTGACCAAATATCACATTTTTGAGAAAATCACAAAAAAAAACCCATATATATTTTGGCCATTTGGGCTTCCAAACAAGCTAAAAATATTTTTTTTTAATGATTTCTGAATGGTTTTTTTAATTAAACACCCATTCAGATGTTGCATTTTTTTTGAGGGTTTGACCACTGAATTTTTTGATCTTCAAGCTAAATAAGGTAACAAATTCACTTTTTTCCATTTTTGTTCATTTTTTGACCTTATTTGGCATGAAATTCAAAAAATTGGTCAAACCGCTCAAAAAGGAAAAAATGCAACATCCGAATGGGTGTTTTAAGTTAAAAAATACATTCATACATGTTTTTTAAATTTGTTATTTGTAGCTTCTTTTGAAGCCCAAATGACAATTTTTTGTGTGTGATTTTCTCAAAAAATGTGATTTTTGGTCAAAAATCAACATACCCTCATGTTCCTTGTGAAAATTCCTTTCTGGAAATGTATACTTTTATTAATTTTAAGCACTTTGTTAAAAAGTTATGGTACAAAATAAACATACACAAAATTAAAATTGAGTAACGTATTGTCCCCCTTAAGGCAATATAAATCTACTCTATCAAACATATGTACACGCATTTTTTAATCATGGGATTGGATTGGAGTGAACTTGTATGTTTAAAGGAAGTATCAGCTATGCTTTATAAATGCACATACTGCATTTTTACTTTGTGAGGCAGAAGTGACCATTTGTTAGCAATACAGAATACAGCAGAGGTCATTTTGTTAACTGGATGCAATCAAGGCCTTGCATGTTTTTATAACATTTAGTGATGATTGCTAACTCCAAAACGATGCACATTGTTAAATCAAAAAATAGGATTAGCGACAATCTAAAATCTGTGAAATCGGCCCCTGGTTTTGCTTTTGCCTCAGCACAACTCTATATAGAATAATTTACACAGTAAAAGTTGCATTTATCTTTAACACTGTATATGTAGTGTACTATAACTGTATTTGTAAAACAACATTGTGATCAAAATTAAACTGTTACGAAGTAATCAACTTCCTGCAATTTTTTTCTTACCATAACTTGGATGGTTGAGTTTGAAAACTTGTAAATAAACATATTCTACTTGAATTACTTTCCTTATATTATCTGGTATTATTTAATCTAATATCCCGTGGGGGGGGGGGGGCACTGACCTAGAAAGGGTATACGGGTATGTGCGGCCCTCAAGACCCCCTTTTCACGCCTTGTCTGCCGCTCACTAGAACCCCCAAGCACAACATCTAGTTCGCAAGCCTTATTTTCAAAACTTTTTGCTTCCAGAGCCCACATTTTGCCCCCAAAACTAGTTCTGAAGGGTCATTTTTTGGTCCCTTCAGTTCTCTAGACCCCCTTTTCAGAGTCAATCTTCCGTTCCCTAGACTAGGGTTTCAGATATCGGGGCTGCACACCCATACCAAAACCAAAGTTGGGTGCCCCCCATATACAGTGACTGTTGACCTCAACATCTCAATGCCAGTTCAGTACAGTCAAGCTGCCATATAAAGAACATGCTTCAAAGGTATAGGCCAATTTGTTTAGTGTTTAGTGTATTAATTGTATTGACTTCCCTCTATTGAGAGAACCATAGTTACCATTTCCAGGGACAATTGAATGAGATGCATTTTATGGTATGTATCCAATACACTGGTTGACCCATTAAAAATGGCTTTGACAAATTGGTATATGTGCCTCTTCATATCGTTAGGTACCTTAAGGTCGGCATAGTAAATTACGAGATATGGGCCACTGAAGATGACAAT
This sequence comes from Ophiothrix spiculata, assembly GCA_000969725.1. Taxonomy (NCBI): domain Eukaryota; kingdom Metazoa; phylum Echinodermata; class Ophiuroidea; order Amphilepidida; family Ophiotrichidae; genus Ophiothrix; species Ophiothrix spiculata. Next base: position 8,613 of record JXSR01S025076.1, read on the forward strand.
AGCCAAAAATCACGTCCAAGGTCAAATGTCTAATTTTATCAGAAACATTACCTTTGAAGTGTATTCTATCATATTAATCAGGATCTAACATCCAAAACATCCACAAATGTTTTAATAACAGAAATAAAATCCTTTCTCCATTCAAGTTTTACCAGTACAGAAACTTCAAACTCAATTTTCTCAAAACTATAGTTTTCTGAATCAGCCCGATGCCTTTTACCAATTTGGATGTAACTTTTCAATCAGGGTTCTAGCTAGACTATTTTAAGTGCCGGGCGGAGCGAAGCGAAGCGAAGCGAAGCCCGGCACCGCGCCGCGAAAGCGGCGCCAGGTGGGAGTCTGAGGGGGGATGTGCCCCCCTCAGCTGTGGAAATTTTTTGATAAAACGACCCTAAAATGACGCTATTTCGTGCATTTAAATGCATCAGTCAACACGTAAAAACGTCCTCTTGACGATCGACCAATATGCAGTGTTGCAAGAAAATGTTCGGTCAATCGTGAACAGATCGTGAATTAAAATCATTGTGGGAACAATCACTGAAGTTATAGATGTAAAAAAAACTTCAGATTTGAAAAAAGTACTTACAATCAGAATTGTCATTAAGCTCCTGCTGATCAGTGACAGTGTTTTGATACAGCTATATTTTTGACATATGCACGTGGAAGCACTAAACTATTCAAAGTTGAGATTTTGTGCATCTGTTTTATATCTCGTATTTATGCATGCGTAAGAGACAAGCAGCATTGCCATCCCATAATTTCTCATCTGGGTCCGTAAATTTACTTTAGACTCGATCAAAAGCCTAATAAAGCGAAACTCTAACTACATTAAATCGTTCGATGTTTTGGGGCTACGGCGCAAGTCTAGAAGGGATTCCCCGCTATGTCATCAGGCATGTACGTCATTATGAATAAATTATGATAAAATGTGACAGCGATTTACGAAGAAGATGAGTGAAATGGGACACGACTAATCGATTATTTTCTTTATTTTTTCATAATTAGTTTTAAGACAATAACAAATGTGACCAAATAGCAACAAAGTTAGCTCACAGTACATGAAATATTAATCGGGTTTTCATTTTTTTGTTGAAACCAGTACCGGGCGGACAAGTAAATTTTAAGCTTCAGTGCTGGGCGGAAAATTGGAGTACTGGGCGGGGCCGCCCGCGACCGCCCGTCGTAGCTAGAACCCTGTTTTCAATAGAACATCCAATAACTTACAGCAAGGTGTCATATTAAAGCTTAAAATATAATTTTTCAGATGAGACCAAAAAATCAATTTTCATTTGGGACCTTTCAGGTACCTTTCGATATGACGGGTCACATATACAAGTCAATAGCACCTGTCATCAACCTGAAAATACTATCCTCCATCCCTATTCAAGGTTGTGCTCTCCTTCATTCTTTATTTCCACAGTGTTTATATATTTTTGTAATAATTCATGTTCTAAAACGTTCATATAAGTGGACATTTATTTGAAATAAGTCTAAAGGAACCATATATCCATAGAAGTTACATGGCTGTCAATGTGACACAATCACTTTACCAATGTGGACTTGTTTAGAAATAGAAAGTTTTTGGCAAAAAAAAATTCCTTGTATATCTAAATATTTCTTTTGAACAATTCAAAATTAGGAAAAGTTGTATTTCCTTTCCAATTTTTTCTGAGTTGGTCAGATTGATTTTGTTACCTTCATTGTAGCTATCCTTTCTTCCCTGGTTTGTTTCTTGTTGCCCATTACAGTTTCAATCTTACTGAGTGCCACAAGCTCACCACTGCAAAAGTAATAGACATGAAAAATTGTAATTTAACTATAATCAGAGGATAGGATCAAAATTTAATTATCACAGAAGCTTTAGTCACATAAATTTACAGAGAGATGCTAAACTACCCGGACTGTTCCACAATAATAATTAAGCTCACCTACTTGGAGCTCATTTGTAATTTCCCTCGTTTGATGTTAACCATTTCCTTGATAAAAAGGTATGATTGCAGTACTGCTTTACGCCCATGATATTACTTCCAAGACGCAACCAGCATCTGGTTTGATTTTAGACGCTACAAAGATGCTAACAAGACACTAGCAACTTTAGCAAGTTAAAATACTTTCAAGTTCAGTATTTCTGTTAGGGCCTATCTGCATCTTGTAAAAACATCATGGGCATCGGTCAGCTTTAAAACTTGTCTTTATTGACACATAAATTTGTCAGCATTCAGCAACATCACATACTGACGTATCTGTAAAATATGCATTTCTAGAAAAATGGCCTTGAAAAAATTGCAAGAAGCAAAAGTCTTATACAGGGAATAAAAATACATACGCGTAATCAAATGTATTCAATTAAGTATAAAGTATTCAATAATTTTGTTTTTTTTAGTAGATATTTTATTCTCTAAGTAGTGTAATTTGGATGAAGATCAAATACGTTAGTAT
>JXSR01S025086.1:7036-19155 GCA_000969725.1 Ophiothrix spiculata
ATTGTGTTTATGTATCTTAATATGATAATAAAATATACCACATAGGCCTAGAAAAATAATTTAATGTAGACTTAATACAAAACGCCATCGGAAAATGTTGAACAAAAAGGAAATATGTCATTAATTTCATCATGAGATTTACGTACTGACGTCACAAACTTAGAAATACCACCGTATCGTGAGTTTGCTACTAACATTTGTATAGGCAAATTATCTAGGTCAAAACCCATAGTATAGTTCCGCGGCGTGTACGCCGCTCGAACGAAAACAACTCTGAGTGTGTTGAATTTGAAAAGTTCACAATCAAATTTAGCATCAAATTCATACAGAGGGCTACATGTTTTTTTTTCACACCAATACCATTACCAAATATTTATAAAACATAAAAATCAGCAAAGACAACTAAATGATGACTAACACATTCCATCAAATCCACTTGCAACTGAAAAAAAAAATCCAAAATAGTATAGGCTCATTCCAATGAAAACTAAACCTTTTTTGATTTCAAGCAAAAAATTAGCTTTTTTATTTTTATCTTTAAACACCTGCATATCTTGATCCCACCAGTGAGCACCATTATCAACAACAAACTCGTTGATATAATGTTTATGCTAGGTTCTGTGGCCATTTAAAAGTGAAATTTTCAAATTTTGTGAAATTTTCAAATTTTTTGGTCACAAACGTTACTTTGGGGTCACAAACGTTACTTTGGAACCGCCCTATAAATAACGATAACCTTTTCATCCCTCGGAATACTTTGGACTGACATTAATTACACAATCAAAAGGGGGATCAAAAGTCAAGTGGCTAAACTTGAAGGCATGCAAAGGCGTCTGTCTGAAGATTAGATAACAATTAAAAACAATTAATGAACAACAAGAACAGTCCCAATTGTTTTAAACGAAACACTATGGTATTTTTCTGGACCCAGCAATAATCAGATAGATACATTCTGATGGGTACTTTACATTGACTGAAGGTACGGGTATGTGCCGTCCTTAAGATCCCATTTTCAAGCCTTCTCATCCACTCCCCAAGATGCTCTTTTCATGATTACTTCAGTTCCAAAGACCCCATTTTCAGAGAAAATAACTCAAAAGTGTGTTTTATTTTGTTTTCAAGCTTATTTTGACCGATTTCAGCTAGTTGTATTTTTATGGAAAAAAACACAGTTCCTGAGACCTCAATTCGGGAAAAAATCAGTTCCATACACCCCATTTTTGACCAAAAATCCGTTCTGCAAGACCCTATGTTGGATATCGCAGAACCTCACATACCTACTATAATTATTTGTGAGTACCCCCCCCTCCCCGGGATAGATACCTGACACAATAGAAGTAACAAAGATGCCCATTTTCTGTTGCATCATTTGTCTCTGTTGAAACAAAGGGATGATGAAAATAATGACACACCTGCTCATAAAATAGTTATTCAAAACTACTCCTCTAAAATCAATTAAAACATGTGGAATTGTGGATAAAGTGTGAAAAAAAAATGATGAAATTGAAACAATTTGTTTGTTTCGGGCCAAAAAAATGTTGCAACATAGTGTGATAGGACAGAAACATGATTTAATGGCATGGCTATTTAGAATCAATCAATAGTTTATCAAAATATTTCAAATTTAATTTCAAATTGTAAATTTCATTTAAGTTCAGAGCTATAAGGCTTGTGCATTTTTATGCCAAAGTCCCACTTTACTTTGTCTGTCAGTGTTAGGAAAGACCATTTGAAGCAGAAGAAATGAAATGATCAACTACCGGTAGTGAGCATTGATAGTTTGTAGTCACAATAGTCATAACTTCCAACTATTTGCGACTACGTGCAACAGGTGGCACAGCACATAATTTTCTAGAAGCTACTTGTTTCTTATTATGAGCGATTTGCCATAGCCACCCTCCTCTGTCATGCAACATGACCGAGCAATGAGGGTGCATCCCAAAGCGAGGGTGTAAAGCCTCATGTTTTGCAATCAGGCGATGGACATATATTTATGAATCCTGCCACACATTTTAATAGGCTGGGTCTATTAAAAGTCCCACATATTCAGCGATAACAGAATGTTTGCTGCAACATCTATTAATGGTTTAATGTTCAGTAATCCTTCATTAATGTTCTGACAAGAACCTTCAGAATTTGAACAGACTGTAGAACAATTCTCCAAACCATCCAGTCTCTTCCACATACTTACCATAATCGTATGGAGGGCACGCATTGCTAAAGAAACCTTCCTCTAATAACATTGGTTGCAGAGAGCTCCATCCTAGTAGGACGGCAGAGAAAAATAAATTCTCAATGATCATGGAGAACACGAGCCAGTATTTGCGTCGTTGCGCTACCTCCATGGAGGGACCTCTGCAGGCGCATGCTCCGCCCATTTTGACTGGGTTACCTGTCGAAAATGATTAAGAGAACTTGGATTAGATAACTTTGGATTTCCTGTATCAAGAATATTTCACTAATAAATGTGATAATTTATCTCAAACGAGCTATTATACGAGGGGGTATCAAAAAGTTTTAAACTTTACCCAGAAGAAATGACGCCAGGAACAAAATTTCATTATGAGATACTTTAGTCATCTTTACATAGTCAATGTACAAAGTAACACATTTCTCCCACTTTTAACTGATTGTCTACAGACCATTATTGTAGGGAGCCTCTTTATTGGAAATATCTGATTTTAGATTTCAATGAAAATAAACATTTCCAGGTCGGTCATGTTTTATTACACCATTAAGATGTCATTCATAGACCGATTTCCATAATTTTGGCATCAATGGATAGAAAAAACCCTACCCATTACTATGGTATTAAACAATTGAACTTTGGTGATGCCAATAATATTTACTGGGCTATATATAACCCTTCAAATACAAGGAATTAATTACGCTGCATGTCTCAATTTCCTCAATGCAGCTTTTGTTTTAAGCGGGTAGGTAGATGACATCAATCACCCCCTATAAAGAAATTAAAACTACCTATGAGACAATTTTTGCACCATAATGTACATAAAGACGAATGACAATTCTGACAAAATTTCATTGATATAGCTCAATCCCTTCTGGGTAAAGTTTAAAACTTTTTGATACCCCCTCGTACTTCCGATCATATCAATTGTTGAAATGACACTTCGCAGGTGTTCTGAGGCAACCATAATTTAACTTCTGAATGCAAATAATCAATTTGCAAAATTTGCAAGACTTATGCATTTATTTTATGTGTAGTTCAAAATAAAGTTTGCTACATTTACAGATGGTTCGTGATGAATGAACACAAATTAAAAATCCTAAATGATGTAAACATCAAAGGGATGGAATTCATAGTGGGCAGTAGGGTTTGACCCCCACCCTTTTTATAAAGGCACCCTTAATACTAGTACTTAAAATTCCAGACCCCCACCCCTTTAGCAATTTATATGTTTCTTACATCCACTTTTGGTGTCATATGGTAATGTTATACACGGACACCCAAAAGCATTTAACATCTACTTGCTCACGTCAAGCCGTTGGTCCCCTGTATGAAATATCACCTCACTTATTTTTAACCTGAAAGTATTCCTATTTATCTTACACCCAGTTTGGGTGTCATGGTAACACCCAATTTAAGCAATCCTGAAATATCACCTCACTTATTTTCAGTCAAAGGATATTCCATTTTTTCCCATTTTGTTTTAGTTGCACAAATTGGGAGTTTGAAGAACCCCCACCCTTTATAGTTTGCTTCCACCCTTTATATCAATCCACCCTTTTTAGTGGAAAAATGTGAACCCCCACCCTTTAACAAGATTTCAAACCCCCACCCATTAAAATGCGTGGACTGCCCACTATGGAATGGAGAGTCTGAACTTAGGTTGTGATACAAGTTTTTGCATCTATAGGCCTACATTGAAAACTTGGATCAGTTAGAGAAACAATTCATGATCCACTTTCACCTTATCAAAATGAGTTAAAAAATCTAAGAATCCCTGACTGGTGTATAATACAGGCCCCAAACTATGAGGGGAGCATAGTCGAGCGGTTAGAGCAAGGGTCTCGTAATACAGAGGTTGTGGGTTCAAGCCCCGGGCCGGGCGGTTTTCGTGTCCTTGTTTCCTTGGGCAAGAAACTTTACTCTACTTGCTCACGTCAAGCCGTTGGTCCCCTGTATGAAACAGACTCCTTCATGTGGTATGCAAGTACTGTGTATCACTGATTGATTGATTCATTCATATGAGCTTAAAGTTTTGAGAAAATGTGTCACTTTCTAATTATTCTAATTATTTTAAATGTTGAAAAACTGTAACTTGAAAACGAATGGTCTTTGCAAGTGAAATTTTCAGCATACTTTAATGTTATTCTTCTTTTTATTTAGCTCGAAAAGAGGTGAGGATTTTTCAGAACAGGAAAGTTGAGAATAAATCAGAATCATGAATTGCACCTTTAAAGCGTGTTGAAACAATCTTCAGAAGATAGCGTACACTTTCATTGTTTTGAAAAGTGGTAATTTTTTTTTTTAAATGAAACAAACCCACTAGACACATACCTTGAGTGGACCCTTGTTAACACAAAAACCCTGATACACAAAATGGTTGTTTGGTCCCAAGTGTGAATTTTTTAGGTCAATTCAGTTGGATAAATAACACACAATCCTGGGATCTAAAATTATTGCCCAATGATTTTGTAGTTGATATTATGATTCATAAAAAAGAATATCAAGTGCTATTATGCAATACCTCACAAATTTTTGACAAACAACCTTCCACGTTTCAGTAACAAACAACATTTCACACAAAGAGCATTTCTATTAATTTCTTTGTGTCGCACAGGCCTTGGGGGAGCTTGAAATCTGTCAGTGACAGAGCTCTACAAAGCTCTCTTTCTCTGAGAGCACCCATGCTTGCGATCAGCTGGAGTTGTTTACGGATTGCGAAATATTGGAGCTCGTGACTCATTCATTCATTCATATCGTTCGATGCACATGGCGAAAGTTTTAAACGTCATTGCAATGAAATGAGATGGGTTTGAAGAAATTATATTCTTGGATCTGGTCCGGACATGTCCGATTGCAAATCAATTAAGGTGTACTGTACTGTCTTCGATTTATCAGAGAGGAAATAATACAATCTTTTTAACAAATATAAGCCACAAATTCAATCAACATTCTAGCATTTTTTATGATTTCCTTCAGATATAATTCCAGATAAAATTCGTACATGTATCAAATTTCCAAACTTGCGATTGAATTTTGAAACCATTTTGGTCCTTCAATGAGATTTATTGCAATGAAATGATGTTTTCCACATCTTCCTAAATAAATATCATGGATTAATTTATAGAAAGGTCATGTACTCGTAAAAAAATTGTGGTTTGAAGAGAGAATTGAAAATGCCTAGCTTTGTCACAGGCATGTTATCGACAAACGGGCTTAGTGATGATGATGGTTTGAGCAAATGAATATTAAAGAATGAAGATCTTGGAATATCACATCATCAAAATGAGTAATTAATTCATTAACGATCAGGCGGTTTAGAATCAGGCCATACAGTTCTGGAACAAGCTGAAGTCGATGTGACGCCAGTAGAGCGAGGGTCAGATGAATTTTAATTCCTCATTTTGACATCATCAGATCATCCGATCAATATTAGGTCAATTTCTCTGAAAACTCACGAGATAATGTAATATTTACAAGGTGTTACAGATGTAACGAGACATTTGATCGAGACACGGTGCGACTTTTTGGAGATGTACAAACCCACCATGCCCACTGCACAAAACGAGTTAAATTTAAAATCAAGCATGTCAGCGCGTCCATAGTGATGAGATGCGCTTGGTATTAATCAGGAACCCGAGTCGAGTTGGTTCTAGTTCTGGCACAAAGCAAACGATATTTCATATGTTAATATCCCTTCATAAATATCGTTTGATCACATAGTTTATAGAAAATAGATCAATTATTTTCCATGCAAATCATGTCAAAAATAATGTCCATGCAGCCAAATATCCTCGGATTTTAGTTAAAATCTTCAGAAACTCGACAGACAAGAAAGAGAAGAAGAATTCAATCAAAAATTCATTGTAAAAATCTCGCTTACCTTCTTTCCTCAAGATGACACAAAATATATATCCTTACGGACTATAAGCTCTGTAACAGAGCGAGCATAAGCTCTTTTCTGCTAAAAATCCTCCCAATATTTGTGATAATTCTCGCTAAAATTCCAGAATGAAAACAGGTCCAAACTTGACAGCTTGTTGTTGGTGAGTGCAGCGATCGGAGAGCTGCTTGCCATCAAACCTTGCAATCAGCTGTTTGTCTATTGTTTTCTTTGATAGCGATCAGCTGAGCTAGGTGGATTCGCCCATTTATAGGAATAGGGGTGACGTATTGCATGGATGCTAGTGACACATGTAATATATTGTTGAGTAGGCCAACACAGGAAAGCGTGCTTTGATTATTACGGGTTAATCATTAATCTGATAGTTAGAAGAATTTATGTGTGTGTATTTATCATCTTCAGGGATACAAAGTCATAGAAATGATTATTTGTAAATATCCCGTTTTTTGATGAATTTATGAATGCGCCTTCGATGTAAGTGAAACGTACATTGCACTCTCAATTGCATCATTGCGAAATATATTTACAGAGATGTTCAGTGCGTGAACGCCCTGTCCTGTCATGGAAATAAATTCAGGTTCTGACACCGCAAATATCTTCTTTGTTCATCAATTGAATCCTTTTAATTGGTGAAATAATTACGTCAAATTCAATACTGGATCTAAGCTCATTTATTATTCAAAGGCATCTTTCATTTACGGTAAAATCTGCCCAGTGATTTCATGCAAGGGTCAATTGCCGCATTAAAAATTCAGCCAGGCACCGCCTCCCCAACACAGCTGATTGCTGCGATTGACCTGGTCGGAACAGTCGCTATGGAATTAGATAGGAGGGCAGATTATTGCAGAAAATATTTCTTTCGCTATAAACATGGAAAATTGAGAAAACAAAACAAAATTTCCCTAAATCTAACTTGATTATTTGGGACGGCACTGAGTTGTTTGCTAAGGTAAATTTGCTCGTGCAGCGAAGATGGACCAAGCCCACGACGAGCCCATCAGCTGATCAGTTGCCGATTGGTGGTGTGATTGCAACATCTTGACATTACTTTATACCGTTATAATCAATAAAACCAATAATGAATATAACTGTCCAATATTATGTAATACATAGATCAGTGTCCAGATAGCTTGTGTTCAGTAACACTTTATAATAAAATAAGTTGGAAAATATGATTCAAACATCAAAATTAAAAGAATTTTTAACAAGTTAATTTAAATGATAAATAAAAAAATAAATAAATAAATAAATAACCTAATTAAATAAATAAACAATAAATAATATCTATTTTAAACATATATATTTTAATTTCATAATCACCATTCCTTAAAATACTTTAAAAAAATTCTCATTTGGCAAAATTTTAAAATTTAATTCATTTATTTACTATAATTTCCATTTGTCATAAATTTGTGTAATTTTATTACTTTTATGAAAAAACAGATAAACAAATAATTACAATGGTAAACACATTATCTTACACATACCAGTACAATTAAATTTTAACGGGTCAATTTGGTCAGTTAATGTTTTGAAAGATTTTTTAATTTTGCAATATATTGAACAACTTACAAAAGTAAATTCTTGTGAAAAATTAAAATGTTTACAGCTATGTGGACAAAAATATTACAGAAAAAAAAAACGATTTAGCAAAGAAATAAAAGAATTAACAAACGTGCTAATTGTATAGGCCTAAAAATAGAATAAAACATCTTTTTTTTGGTCAAAAGCGATGTCAATATGGGTTTCTGACTTGGGCATAATACTACGGACAATAAGGTTTTTGGACAAAATTTAAATTTATATTGAAATAAAATGTAATACCGTATCCAATTAATCATTGTTAACTCTAATGAATAGATTCAAGTTCAATAACCCTTATGAATTATTCATGAACTCATTAGCATAGTATGCAGCATTGATGAATCAGTGGGAGTTCTCATGAACAAAATGCTAAATATATGTAATGATCATGAAATGAGTAGACCGCCTATCATGTCTATAGAAATGTATTGCAAACACATGGTCTGGCATTGTGAAATGATGGGTTAAAAGTTTACTCAGGTTGACTTTACTTGAAAAGTTGGATAGCACACCTATACATGATATTAAAACAATGATACAGTATGTCACGTCAGTGCTAGGTTTGTTTTTCATTTATTGAACAAGAAAAAGATTGGCTATCTATAAAATGAACCCATTATACAGGGCGTGTCATAAAAAAACAAAAAAACTTGATTCGTGTGTATTATGCCTTGTTTCTACTTTTCATACACACCTTCATATTATGCTTTTCAATTTAACATTTTTAAAATTTAAAATTTGGCATTACAACGCTTTAACCAATCTCAAGTAAATCTTAATTTTAAAGGGGCATTGGACAAGTTCAGCATCATTCCCAAACTTTTCTCCAAACATTCTGAGATTTTTGCATCATTTGAAGTGTTAATGGTAATAATGGCAGCCTGCAAAGTTTCATTGTCAAATTCAACCCCTTTATATCAAACTATTTAGATAGTCTTATATTTTTAATCATCGATGTCGACAACGATAAATACTGCCCTTTAGTTTTGAAACTTTAAAATTGGTTTTATCAGGAGATTAGATGCAAATTCAAATTTTCTTTTAATTAATCTGCAATCTGTGATGTGAAGAGATTGTTTTACAAACAAAACTTTGTCTCTTTCTTGATATATAGCATCAATACATACTTTTAGAGAATAGCCTCATACCCAAGATTAGTAAATAAAATAAAATTCTAATTTCTGACGTTTCTGGAAGTATTGATCAAAATTTTCCAAATATTTGGTAATTAACTGTTATTTACTAACATATTAAATGTAAATCATTCACAACTAAAATTTAAAAAATGTGTCCAATGCCCCTTTAATAACTGACATTTTCATTTCTTTCCATAACCCTCAGCAGATGAACAAAGTAAAATTTGCATTGTTTACATCCAAAAATGTTCTTTGAAAATTCTTATGAAAAAGTGTTTTAATTCCAAATAATGTCTAGTTCAAAGCATATCAAAAATAATATAAGTTGAAGAAACGAGGCATTGAACACAGGGTAAATTTTAAGGATTCTGAAGGGCACCTCATTTCAAGGCATTTTTGAAAGGGCACACTATTTTAGAAGGCAATTACATGTTAAAGAATAGCATTAGGCATTGCTAAGTAATAGGCCATCAAGGCAACTGGTAGGGTCACCGACGGCAAATGCCTTCGGTTAAAATTTACCTTGATTGAACATGAATCAAGATCTTCCTGGCACACCCTGAGCATAAATTAATTTGATTTTATCTGTTTTCATCATATAAATATGGATAGTGACCCTTTTTGAATATTATGAATTAACAAAATTGCAAACCTTGATTAGCAAGCTTGACCAATATGTTTGAACTATACAATTATGGTTTAATCATACCGGTCAAGCCATGCAATTAGCCTGTTCAAGTTTGTCGTAAGTCATCTAGTTAGAGGACAAAGGATTTGTTAACTAAATCGTAAATGACAAAAGAAGTATCGAATTAATTTTACCGCACAAAAGAGGCCTGTCAATCAAAGTATAGGATAGGCTATTGTCTTCGATGAAAAGCATAACGCCTAGAGTTTTTTAGTTGTGCTTTTTATCGTGTAAACACAAAAGGATTGTTAAGGATTGCAATTTCTCAAGAGGGGATTATCTATACTTATTGACTCCAGTCACAACGATTTGAAATCCCAATATATCTATTGATCTTATTCAACAGTTTATAGATAGGCGAGGTCACGCCAATTATATAGCACCAACACATCAGAGCACATGTACTCAACATGTATACTTGAACACTCAACGGTAGAACCCATAAAAAAATGACCAACAATTATGTTGTATACAGGACTTTTACAGCTTGAATTAGAAAAACCATTGTTTTCAACGTATTTAGCTGGTTATTAATGTTATCTACAGACTATTACCTGACTTATAAGCAGATCAAATCCCGAATTAAAAGACTAGAAAAGGCAAATTAAAGTGGATTGTCGTACATTTTTTACTAGACATCTGTGGTATTTTGGGCATGGTGTAAAACGCCAGTCAAACACCTCTAAAAATCATTATTTTCAGCATATTCGATCACGTTAATTTACATTTTTTCTGCTTATAATATTTTTCATCGTCTCAAAATGATTATTTGACTAAGTTTATAAAGCATTGACTGAAAGTTTTCCTAATCTTGTAAAAATAAATGTATCATTGTTTTTTCTATGGGTTTGCATTGCACATTTAGAGTACGGTAATGATGACATCATAATAGGGGCGCGGCAGAGGTGTAACCAATCACATGGCTAACAGTCATTATAATTAGATCAATATCGACGGGGTAATTGAATCTGTTTTGTTGCTATTGGAACAATGCGCTTCAAATGGTTGTGCAGTGAATAGAATAAGTAATGGGTTAACAAAATATTTTACTACGGATTACAAAATGCATTGTTATGCACGGACAGAACATTTGAACTATATAGCTAAATGTCCAGTTATTATGACCAAAGAGCAGGCTTAATTATTCCACCTATGTGCAGCCAACTATGGTTCTACTGTCTGGGATCCTCAGACCAAAGATCTTGTTAACCATATTGACATGGTACATATGAGAGCTGCTCGCTTTGTTAAAGCCAACTATGATCAGAGGCAAAGTGTTACCAGCATGCTATGTGAACTTCAATGGAATTCACTCAGCGACCGACGTGCCCACAACAAAGTGTTCATGGTATACCGCATCATCCATGGGTTAGTCGCAATACCATCTGGACCTCCACTCTTCTTTCCATCTACTGGTTATACTAGAGGACATCCTCTCCAATTCCACCAGCAACATTGCAGGATCATAGCCTACCAGCAGACCTTCTTCCCGAGTGTAGTTACCTTGTGGAACCAGCTTCCTGCCTCTGTAGTGTCAGCCAAGTCATTGGAGCAGTTCAAATTACAGCTGCGCCCACTGATACTACGCACTTAGTCTCTTGCATGGACTTTCTTACTCGGACTTTATAAGCACCTGTATATATTTTCATGAGCATCAGAAGATGTGTTCCCGCTCGCCTACATTTGCATGGCACGCAGTTCTACCATACTCTTTTAAGGGATCTGAACTTCATGGAAGAAGGAACCTGAACCTAACTATGACTTTGATTTTGAATATTGTACCAGGCATGAAAAGGACCAGCTTGGACCTTCTGAACTGCTACCGTAAACTCCAACAATGTCAGAGACTTCAACTGAAGTGAACCCTCACCACCAAGAGCAAGGTTACTTCGCCACCATTAAATTCCAGGGTCTGCAATACTTGTAAACCACATTCCTGTTTTGGGAAGGCAGACCATTTCCTCTTAACCCAATTTTCATGACATTTCATTGTTATAGAAAATAGAGAAGATGGCTTTTTAATGTGCATTTTTCAGTAAGAATAACACACCATCTGTCACAATTTTACTTACAAAAATCTTGTTTATTTAATTGAAAAAAGAGTAAAAATGCTCTCTTTTTGTACTCTGCAAAGAGAGAGATATTTCCACTCTACCAAAGACGATTCACTCGTACCACTTTTTTAGAAGATTATAAGATCTGCAAAAAGAGTACAAATTTAACTCAACTCAAATCACGCGAGCTCACGAGTATCGCGTGAGTTTACGTGTACACTTTTAACCTCGGCTCACAAGACGCATAAAAGTGAAAAGGGTTTTTTCCCGCCACTATAACTCCCTACTCTCATGGATACCACGTTTCAGACTTTTCAGAATTCATACTTCTTGGCCTATACAATCTTTGCCTAGCAAGTACAGTAGAATATGCAAATTGAAATTTCTGACAGAATTTCAGAAATGTTTGAAAAGCATCCATGAACTCAAGCTTCAACTCCAACACAAACTATACTAGTGTTCCTTGATATGATAATATGTGTACCGCCGCGGCAAAAGGGTCCAGTTGTCGGCTCGTACATGTTGCTCCTTGTAGCATATCTAATGTATGGTATTTGTATACATC
>JXSR01S025088.1:9332-25437 GCA_000969725.1 Ophiothrix spiculata
CTAACAATACATGTATTAGGTATAGCTTTAATTGAAGGAGCAATAAACATGATAAAAACAAACATTGAAATTATATTGAAAATGTTTTTACGTAAAGACTGACTAGAATAACGGTTGTTAATGGATATGCCACTAAAAACACTAAAATGTAAATAATATAATTTGACATACCATCGGCTATCGACGTGAACCCCTCCCATTCTAACTCAATTCTCTCCTTAAGTATTGTTTTTGGCTAAGACGTAATTTAGCTTATTTGACATTAATACTCTTGTTTTTATCACATGTTGACTAAACTATATCACTTTACACATATGTTTTTCAATTTACATGTGTAGCACATTTTTTTTTAACTTTTTACTTCGATTGTTTCAAAGATGCATAAATGTCATCCAATTTCTTCAACGAAACAATCTTATATGTTGTTTACCCTTGTGAATTCA
This sequence comes from Ophiothrix spiculata, assembly GCA_000969725.1. NCBI lineage: Eukaryota > Metazoa > Echinodermata > Ophiuroidea > Amphilepidida > Ophiotrichidae > Ophiothrix > Ophiothrix spiculata. The sequence continues at coordinate 9,776 of JXSR01S025088.1, forward strand.
GCAGAAAATTAAGTCATACAAATGTGCATATAAGTTGAAAGGCCTAGATGCTTCCGGCTTGAATACTACTTTGAAGGCAAAGTCAGATTACTACTCTAAGGTATAAATTCAAATAACTCTCACACTACCGAGTTTAGCTGTAAAGCACAATACAGAGTTATACCGGTGTAAAAGTAATCTTACTCCCCCTGGAATCGAAGTCTGCGTTCATAAGACCATAACCGAATATAGCGTAAAACTAATGTTACGTGGAAGTTTTAAATCTACGCTTAAGTTAATTCAGTACAACCCAGTGAATAAGAACGGAAGATGGGAATTAGCATTCCTGTTACAGCGGGTTAACATTTAAATTCGAAAAGACATTAACGCGCTTTTCAGTCCTTTGCGGTAAAATAAATGTTAAGGTCTTTTCTATCAATTGACTTTCGTTTTCATCATTATTACTTTTTTTCTAAACCAAGTATAAATTTAGTAAACTATAACATAAATCTAAAGGTCTTTTCTATCAATTGACTTTCGTTTTCATCAAGTAAATGGCAGCTACTTTGAATTTAGAAATATGTAGCAAAGATGATCTTTCATTCAAAACTGAATACGATGCTTGCTCAATGTTACTTTAAGGAACGGTTTGTTCTTAATAAGGAATATAGTATAATCAAAATCATACCTTTGTTTTATTTTCTCAAGCCAGTGTAAAGTTTAAACTAGGTGTTTTGTTACTCTCTTTTATTTTTCAAACTCTTCAGTAATCAGCATTTTCATAGATTTTTTAAGGCATGGTAACGACAAATCCTCACGTAATGTATACTTTACAACGATTATATTTGCATGTGTCACAATCACCATATGGGTTGAAGTTACATTGAAAACAAGTTTTACAATCTCAGCACGTTTGAATCGCCCTTCTAGTCTACATGTATATTAAGGCACTGATCAAAGGTCTATTGTAATACGTTTTGCATAACTTCTGTTTTTCTAAATAGACATATCTGTACAATTCAATAAAAATGACTGAAAACCCCATAAACCATGATGATATTAAAGTAGCAAAATTGTATATTACAAACAAAAATATGAGAAGGGTTTACGACTTTCTATAATCATGTACTAATCATGTGATCTATTAGGCCTTAGTTCTTGATTAACCCTCTTCTAACAAAGCTTTGTTTTTTGTAACACGTCTAGCCAAGGGGGGGGGGGGTTACAACCCCCTAAATTTTTAGAATGGAACCTCATATGAACTTAGTTTTGCTACCAATGGATAGGTATGGTCCTCTCCTATCCAACGATACCAAAGTCACAAATATTGACTAAGATGTTACGTAATTATGACGTCATAAAAGTATTTCAGGTCGAAAAATCGGAATTTTGGCCACCAAAATGGTTATTTTTATCTAAATAACATAATTAAATTGAGGTTTTTAAAGAAGGGAAATGGTAATTCTAACATGCCCTGCAAATTTCAGCCTCATATCATGAAGGTATTTTTCAAAATGGCGATTTAGAATTGTCAAAAATGTCACCAGGTTGCAACAACCGCCCTATAGACCCAACTTTGACGGTGGTACTCCCCTATTTTTTTTTCAAAATGACCGTAAAGGATGTAAAAGAAATTACCTAAAACCCTGGGGTCGGTTGCTTTTGCGTTTTTATGCTGCGGGGAAAATAAAACTCGCGGGGGTGGCAACCCAACCTATAATAGACAAGGGCTAAATGTTGTTAGAAATTTCATCTTTGTAATACAAGAAATACGTTTTACAACATTAGAAGTCGAATTAAGAAGCAGCATATTTTTCTTTAAACAAAGAATGTCAGAAAATCAAAATAAACTATATAATCTTTGTATTGCAATATTGTTATAATAAGATCTATGCTTATAAATCCGAAGATATATTTGAAGGCAATATTAAAGTGTCTTTTTACTCGAGTCGGTTCTCAAATGGAATATTACCTACGTTTTTTGAGAAAATGCATACCGTTGATGACATAATTTGTAACTTTGATCTTTGCAGAGCGATGGAAACAAGCTATGCTTATATAAAATGAAATTGCTTTATATTACCAAGGGCTTTGGTGGAGATAAGGTATCTATAAATATGTAAGCGTAATTTTAGACGTGTGCATAAAAGACGAGAGAAAAAAGAGAAAGAAAAAAAGATAAACAGGAATACATATTTTTTTATTTTTATCAGTTATTAGATGGAATATCTACCGCATGAAATCAATTTTGAATAATTTCAAGTTAGATGACATTTTAACTTGAACCATAATACAATCAAATCAACAACTAAATGTCAGCACTTGTTAACTGACGTATTATTTGTATATAACACGTCTAACATAGGAAGGGTTGATACAACAAATTAGCAAGTTTGAATCTCTTATGAATATCATTGTGCTATCAAATGTGCGATTCCAAAGAAATGTTTGTGAAGAAATACATCCTGAAAAATGTCACTTTTAAATGGCTTCGGAACCTAGCGTGAACATTCTATCCACGAGTTTGTTGTTGATAATGGTGCTCACTGGGGGAAAAGTCATGTAGGTGTTTAAAAAATTGAATTAGTTGCCAAATCATGAATACAGTTTTTATTAGCGAATGAAAGAAAACCAAATTTGTTCCAGCGAATAGTTTACCTATATGTGAAACAAATTATATTCTTGGTCTGTTTTATAGCCTTCTTTATTTTATTATGGCCTAATTGATTAATCATGTGAAGGTGCATATGGAATTGATAATGGAATTTTTTCAATAACATTTGGCACATATTTGCAGTACAAATACATTCCTTAAATAAAAATTGAAATATTTGTTCGGTTACGATTTTATTGGCAAAACGAATTTGAAGAGCGCCCTCGAAAATGCTTATTAATGCTAATTAGCATGGGAAGGGGTGGGTCGATTTGAATGTTTTGCCACCAGGTGAAGGGTATGGTAAAGTTAGACAATTACCCACTTTAAAGGCTGTATCTTGTTTATGACTTAACCCTTAAGTATTTCAGCTACTTTCGATTCCAACTCCTTTCTGTACAATTTGTCTGGTCAGTAGAGATAAATTTTAATTAATTCTCAATCTTGAAAAGATTCATGCATTAAATTGGCAAAAACAAAAACAAAACAAATGTCATTGTAACTTTTGTACTTATCGAGAGATTTTGGAAAAAAATAGTGACTCAATTAAAAAGTGACACAGCTATTAATTTTGATGATTTTGTAAGATGCAATGAGTTTCTTTAGATAACAATCTGGTACAATTAAGTATCTGGTATCTGGTATATAATATTTCAGACGTGACCAACAAAAATCAATTTTCATTTTGGGACCCTTAATGTACCTTTCAATATGACGGGTCACATATAATAAAGATTGGTACAAAGAGTAACAGGATTGACACAAAGAGAGCATACTAGAAAGAGGAGAAGACTTGAGTACAGGGAGGGTGGATGACATCAACAAATTTGGGAGCGTTACATGAAAGAGACAAGAACAAGACCGAGCGATTTGAAAAATGAATGAAGATAGAATGTTAGTAGTTACGGTAATGCTTTAAGATATAAGCATACTTTGTACAAGCGACCCTAGCATACATGCTTACCTGGAAAAAAAAAATACTTACTGTATATTACACTGCAGCATGCAATGATAGAAAAACAAGAATTAATGTAACATATTAAATTGCGGTGGAAAGACCAGAATAGTGAAACCAACAATCAAGGAGAACGACCACTAGTCTGCTTTAATGAAACTTTATCCAAAGTGCTCCAAACGTAATGCAAATGATTGAATTCAAAACCACACTTACAGGTATGCCTGCTATAACATTATACTAGTAGGAAAACTAAATTTGGATCTTATTTCGTCTTTGCTTTTGATTAATTCGAACGGAGGTGTACTTAGATATTGCTTTCATTTTACTTATACGGCTTTTGAGGTTCTCAAAAGATACCTAGTCGTTTGCATGTTTGTTTGTATGTTGGCTTGTGGAGCGTCTTCATATTTATCTATTTGACCTCGTTCGCTTTTACGATTGGTTCGTATTTTAGTTTTTACCATTACTTTTTGTCTTTGGTTATGGAGAAAAGCTATATTCTTGATTCTCGGTGTTCTTCGGTGTGTCAAAATTAAAAATCATCCTTTTTTTAATACCTTGGACCAGATTCGGTTCCCGTTAAAGAAATAGTTGTCAGTTTATTAAGATTGAACTTAGCCACAGATTGATCATTTGTTGTTGTTGTTGCGGAAGTAAAATTGCGATTATTAAAATAAGTATCATGCTTTCAATAGCATGGGTAGCTGTCTTCTAATCGCAAGTGAATTAAAGTGTTTCTTTTTGCCACACATATAAGGAACTGAAAACACAAGAAAGTACTTCAATTATGTAATCTGTACGAATAGCTTTTTGTGTATCTTTTTGTAACGAATTAAAAATCACCCTAACATGTTGACTCACTCATGTATTACCTTTGATTTATAATTGTGTCTACGTGCATTTTGGGTATTTTGAAAGTATAAAAATGTGGTTTAAAAGAAACCCGATTTTAATTAACATTCATAGCAGTACCTACACAGGAAGACGTAAGTAGAGGTGAAGCGCACTACACCTAGTAAGGAAACTAAAAGAAATTGTCTCCATCACGTATTCTATGAAACTCAAGTGTTAGATTTGTCAAATTACTTTATTAGTGTAATACTGTTTTCATAAAATATTACAAACCTCTAATGTATGGCGTTAGACATGAGCAGGAGTTGTTTTTCATGTAATATTTTAAAAGAAGGCAAAGATTTTAGTCACTACAGTTATTCAAATATAATTATTGACATTTAAGACTTTTGAAAAGACATTTGACATAACATATTTTTATAGTACCAGATTGTTATCTGAAGAAACTAACTGCATCCTAAAAAAATCATCAAAATTAATAATTTTGTCACTTTTTAGCTGAGTCGCTAGTATTCCCTAAATCTGCCGATAAGTGCGAAAGTTGCAATGACATTTTTTTGCCAATTTAATGGATTAATGTTTTCAAAGCTAAGAATTAATCAACATTTATCTCAACTGACCAGACAATTTGTGCTGAAAGAAGTTAGAATGAAAAGTAGCTAAAATACTTGAGAGTCAAGTCATAAACGTTTTTAAGACGATACAAACTTGAAAATGAGTAAAATAGTTTACAATCTCCCTAATGTGAAGGTTAGTGCACTTCATAACAGTATATTGTTGAAAATGGGTTAATCCGTACTTTTTATCGAACTATATAAATGTCCTAAGCTTAAATTCAAATTTAATTGGCTAGGAAATGAGAAAATGTGAAACATTGCTTGCTAGCCAAAGGGACAACATCCCTTTTACCATCTGTACTTTAAGAGCTGTTGAGAAGCAGATTGTAAGATTTTCTATTCCCTTGCGAATTCTATTGCGAGTTTTTATGTCGATGCTATAAAGCCACTTTTAATGACTAGAGAAAATATTAAATTTGCTGAAAATATTTGGTGGCAAAATTTTAATATTTTAAGAAAGGAGATATGAGGAAATTTCAAAATGACACTTAGAAGTCATTAATAAAATGAACTAGACAAACGAGTTGCACCTCTAACCCACCTCTTGTACTCTTTTTCTGTAAATCATCACTGCTACGATATTATATGAAGAAAAACCTGTTGCAATATGACTGTTATTAATATGAATTCAAAGTCCAGGGGTTTAAGGAATCTAAAGCTGGTCTTGGCGAGTTAATTTTCATATCGTCATTTTTTTGTTTTAAAAGGTTTATGAAAAAAATAACACATGATGACCAGCCCAAGGTATTACCGTAACAAACGTTTCTTTCTTACGGTTGATGTATATTTGGACGGGAAAACAGATATAAATTGAGTGGCTGAAGTTCAATGTGGAAAGCTGGATTAGGTAAAACCTGTTCAGATCTAAAGCATGCTAAAGCACTAGGCGAATTTCGTATTTTGTTCCAACGAGAAAGAACGGTACTTGGCGAAAACGACAAGCAAGATAAAAGCCGATATTACATCACCGACAGAACCCGAACACAAGAAACATCCGTAAAACAACAACTCCTATTAAAACAGACCCCAAAGTATTAACTTAATGGATACTTCTGTAAGAAACTTCCAGGAAAGGCAAAAGAATATGGTCAACGTGTAGCAGTTGTATGACAGTCATAAGAATGAAGCTTCAAACAAAACTGCATCCCATCTGCGAAGTCAACAGCAGGTAGCCAATATTGACATGATATTTTGATCGTACTGATTCGTATATATATATAGAAACGTTTTCCCAAGCTTTCAAATAATACTAGAGTTGATTCAAGTCCTTGTGGTGCTTTTGTCTGAGATAGATAGCCTATATAGCCCTATGTGAATTTCAACTTTTTATTGTAAATTTCAACTAATTTAAATCACTATTAGGCCTGAAAATAAAAAGTTTAAAACAAAGAAGCCAACAAATTACAAAAGCAAGATATATAAGAAACATTCAACAATTCAATAGCTTCAAATCCTAAAATCCTAAAAAGTACAATGTAGGCTTAACAATTTCACCCCCATAATATTACAAGATAAAAGTTAATACCAGCTCCCGTAATAAGAAAACAGCAACAAGTAGCTACAAGCTCCCCAAAAGATAAGTGATATAGAAAACCCTAATACCTGATAGAGAAATGAATTAGTTACTACACTCAAATGTTCACTTGAAGTAGCCATTTAATTTTCTTCTTATTATAACTATACATCCTACAAATTTGCCCTGAAAAGGTCATATCATTAATGTTCTACCCTGGATTCTCATTTTTATGCTTTAAGATAGACCAATATAGAAACCTAGTATACAAATGAAACCAATAGAGTGCCATGGTGATACTAGTAATAGAGTACACAGACCTTAGCCCCTTCAAGCCTGATCCAGGCAAAAATAATACCTGATTTGCCACTAGGATTAGTAAGAAGAGAATATGGTGAATGTCCATTTAGACCACGTATCACTACGGGAATTTTGCGCTGAAAATATACGCTGAATTTTGTTTTGGCACTTTGGAACCTCTCTTAATTTTGAAATACAAAGGAAAAATGACACTCTGAAATTTTTTTAGTTATTTTTCTGCGTGATTTTCAGAGATTCTATTGTACGTTATAATGAGCATCGCTTGTAGATGAATCTATCCCACATTTCTATAATTTCCACTCCTGATGCTCATTATAACGTATAATAGCATCTCTTAAAATCACGTAGAAAAATAACTGAAAAATTTTCAGGGTGCCATTTTTCCTTTGTATTTCAAATTTACATGACTTAAGAGAGGTTTCAGAGTGCAAAAAAAAAACAAAAAAAACAGCGTATATTTTCAGCGCAAAATTATCTATCAGCTTTGGGTTAAACGAAACTAGTGGCTCTTCGTGGATTCCATGCACTAACAAATAATCCATCAATGGTAATGACGTTATACAACGAAGAAATTATGTTTTAGTAAAAAAGGATGCCTGGAATTCTATATAATATGAGTTGAAGGAATTGTACAAATGTAAAAGCTGGCACTGTTTTTTTTTCGCATTTCTGTCTGTTTTATTTTTTACACAGATCCCATGTGTTCCTTAAAGCAAGTTATTGCATTCAATATAAATTGAATTACTGGCAGTTCACAATTTGTCAAATTATATTCAGAATTCCTAAAGGTACAACAAAATTTCATGTAAGATCAATAACGCATAACGTTAATTACCCAGCGGAAAATTCGGTTGAAGAAAATTACGAGTCGCTTTGTGCATTGTTTGGATTGCTTTCACTTATTGATTGTTTGCTAGTTCCAAGCACTTATTTTCCCCATGCTCTGCATTAATTATTTTGACTTGAGTGTTAATACGCGAATACAGAATGATTTTGCATAATAAGAAGGAATTTGTGATTACGTTGTGTTTTAAAGAGGCAGTGTGTGACGTATACACCTTTTTTATTGACTTTATGCCAGAGGTATGTTACAATACGATAAACAAATGATCGGGACTGTGGTTTTAACTTGTACAAATCTGGATCTTCCTTTATAACAGATATGTATAAAATATATTACATCATGATGATTCCCAGTATGGTTGGGAAACTATTGGCAAAGGAAACAAGTGGGTATAGAAGAAGCCAACATTGTTTTAATCAAATATAGTCCAAGGAAAAAAAATCTCCATAGACCGCTTACACGTACGTATGAACGCAGAGTTCTGTACAGCAGATCCGGATCTGACGCCCGAGTAGCCATAGTTTACTTCAAAGCGGCTTATAGACATGCGCATTCATCTGGATTTTCACTCCCGTGTAGATTGCCCCAGTGTTAAACACTACTTCAATACTCTTATTTTGCTCAAATGCTAGAAATGTTGTGTTAATAATAAGCACACAACGCAACATATCTGAGAAATACATTAATGCTCTATATGCTGTGAAAACCTGAACAAAAAACAGTAAATTATTTAGTTAAGTACTACATCTTGAACTACTAAATGACGAAACAAACACAAATCCAACGTTACCCTGAAGAACAGCTGAGCTTAAAATAACAAAATCTTTGACTATACAGACTTTTAAATGTTTCCAAGTAGCATTTTTGACTACGTATCCTCTCCCTGTCAAAAAAGAAATGTTTTATAATACTGGCGATTCTCCATTAGGTAGTTGGCGTTATTCGTATGTTTTTTTTGTTTTTTTAACAAAACATTTATCGTACACATTCCTCGAAAACGTTTTGCTCATAACCGCTTTTCGAAAACAAATACAAATGATAAAAATACACTTGAGATAAAGAAGTCAAAAGCTCATGAATGTGATTAAAACTGTAGACTTGTTTTGCAAAGTAATTTCATATAGTTTATGATTTAGCCTTTCTTGTATATTACACAAGATACTTAACTTCACAGCAATAAAATGTTCACTTTCGTGAGCTTTCGTCATGCATATGCTATGACCTTTGTCATGATTTGAAGAATTATAAGCATTAAAAATGATCGATATTCTTAGTTTGTGTGAATATTATACATTTTAAAGTCGAAGTTCTTCTTCACAATTATTATTTATGACGAACCACGATAATGTCATGTCGTAGTACCATGATTTTTTGTTCCGACAGAAATGTTCATTATGCATCAAAAGGATTAAACAAATAAACACAAAATAAAAAGTCGTATATTTGCTTGATTTCAATGTTACAAGAACCAAAAAGCTTGATCACAAATTATTTTACATCTGTTAAATCAGTGTTCGTATTATAACTCAAGTCGAGTTTGTATGGGGAGTTCAAATTTAATATTTAATGTCAATAGCGCCATACTATAGGATCATTTGATTTTTGGATTTCAATTATTCAAACTTTACTCAACGCAGTACTGCATGTAAATCGATGCACTGAGCGTTGATTCGTAATTTTTATTTGAATTGATGAACTCCCAGCAAATAATATTAGCTATTTATATAAGAGCAACGTTTGGCTTAGGGGTTTTATTAAAATTTGTAGGAGTATTAAGAGCAAGTATGATATACTAAAAATAAATGCAACCTACGTAGAATGTTTCTAATTTGATTTATACTTTAAAGTAGTTATGAATATGCTGCAGAAAGCATACATATCATCATGATAGCCATAATTCATAATATTAATTTAATTGAAAAGTATTAGCAATCATTAAATTTATGATAAGGTTCATTCAATTACAGAGTCACAATAGTTATGATTGCATTTCATATATCACGTTTATTCAAATCATTTAAGGATCTTGTTTTAAATTAGCAATAATAAAAGGATATATTGAAACATTTGTTTCTGAGCATAGATTTTTCTTTTATTTATCTTTATTTGACCTTTGGCAATTATGTTTTGTTACATTCGTATAAAGAAAAGGTCAAAAGGTCGCATATTTTTATGTTTTAACACTTAAATACATAAGATATTTTAGAATCCTGTTAGTGCACAAGGGGGGGGGGTCCATATGGACCCTGGATTTTGAACGCTTTAAAACTAATGTTCTCTTCATTATTTATCTCTTAAACTGTACACAGTGAACAATCAACTCAATTAAATTCATATGAAATAAACAAAATTAAAATTCGTCATTACGTTTCAAAATAGCGGCCAGATATCTAATTCGTGTCAAATTTTCATTTTTCCGAAAAATTATCCGCAACAAATTGGAAATCTGTTTTCCCAAGGAAGTGTTGCAATACAATTTATATTAGCAGATTATATTTTAAATACATTGCTGAAATATAAAAAAAAATTATTGTCGGTTTTAGGGACAAAACAAAATTCGAACAGCGCCATCATTTTACCAGTTTATGCTAATTGTCTCAAAAACGACACGCCCGATTTGATTCTTTTTACACCAAAACATGCGTAACCCCTAGATTGACAAGTAAATAAAACAGCTTTATTGGGATATGTTGCGTTTTGCGCTTCACGCGAAAAACAAAATCAAGGGTCCATATGGACCCACCCCTTATGCACTTAAGTGTTAATGTTTTGTATTCTCATAGATGTAGATTAATAGTCAAAAATCAAATAGGTGAAGATTAGTTATCCAGTTGAGTTTTAAATTATGATCAAAATAAATCAAATACTGGAAATAAAAATATAATCAATCAGTGATCAATCAGTGGCTTGACGAAGGTACCAAAACGCAACGTAGCTGTAAGTGCTATATTTTTATTTCCAGTATTTGATTTATTTTGATTATATTAGTCAACAATCAAGATCATGAAAGATTTTGCTATCAAAAGTGACAAGGAGATCTAGTTTCCAGTATGATCATCTTCATTTAGGTCAGTATTTTTTTTCCCTCAAAAGCACTTGTAATCACTTTATTATTATTCATACAATTCATAAAAACAACAACACAGTGACAGGTCGCTAAAGTTCCGTATACTTGGACAAAAATAATTACAATTACGTTTCGAGATATTAGAAAATTGTCCATTGATATATTCATATCTGTAGTTGCCTTTTTGTATTGTGCAGAGTTTGATAAATAAACAATATTGCAAGATACGAAAAAAAGTTGAAAAATCGTATCTATATAATTGTTAGTATTTATTGGCGTTTAGTGTAATAATGCGTGACGGTAACATTAAGCGTAAAAACTGAAGGAGATGATCCATCTGTATTTAAAAAATGCAAGGGTTTAGTAAGTATCCCATGCGGCTGAGGACACGATTTACTTGATTTAGGCTGAGGGGTTTCTAAACGCAAACCTATGGATACATTTAACGTGTATCGTAATTGGCAGACCCACGAACTGTGTTTTGAAAATATTACAAAAACTTCTATTTTTACATTGATCAAATAAATTAAAAAAGCGATGTCATAAAATTAAACATAATTATATTACTCTAAATCCACTTTTTCTTATCAAAACCTAATTTTTTGTACAGTTATTCGTATCTTATTAGTGATCGAAGTTTTTTCTGGTCACGTGTTGTTATTTATGACCAAATATGGGATATTACGGGATTGTTAATATTCATATGGACAGGCTTATATTGCCGTAAATATTGTGTCTCGTAAATATTGGCAGTGGCAATGGCCTGTCCGCCATCGCCTGTAAGTATCCATGTTTTATGTAACAGTCGCTTACGCAAAGTGTTACAAGGTACACTTCTTTGATGACCAGTGTATGGTCCCTTGCTAGTTGAACCTGGCGCTGCAGAGACAGATATTATACGGGGGCTCAGGTGTCCATCTGAAAGCCACGTATGTAGTAATTAGTTAACGCTAACACGAAAGGTAATGTTATTAGATTGATTGACCTTTACATTGCGAAGCAAAAATTCTAGAAACATATCGGAGTGCTATGTTGATTTGTGTTAAGGTCAAATTAGATTATTTGCTCAGAACGTGCCAGATTCTGAAGTTTAGAAGTTGGCAAGTGTTGTCGTAGGTTATTTGTTTTGCAAAAAAAAATTGTAATTCTGGAATGATCACCTGAATAATCAGGACCTTAATGTTTCCAACAAGCTGCATCTACGTTAAAATTATACGTCGGGTTGAACACATTTTATTTTGATTCTGAAGTTTAGAAGTTGGCAAGTGTTGTCGTAAGTTATTTGTTTTGCAAAAAAATTGTCATTCGGGAATGATCAGCTGAATAATCAGGACCTTAATGTTTCCAACAAGCAGCATCTACGTTAAAAGTATACGTCGGGTTGAACACAAACATTTTCTAGTAAAGCAATACAGAGAAACGCGTATATCTTTAAACATTTTCATGTTCTACTTTTTAAGTGGCTAAAATGGCCACTTTTGACTCATTTCCCCCAAAAAATAAATATTTGTGAAAACTGACCCAGGACAAATTTCTGTTGGGCTATCCAGACATTTTCCGCGCCCAAAATAAGTATTTTGCCCTGAAAACCATACATCTTTGTCAAAAACATCGATATAGGGCCGAGCCGACCTACGTCATACGCAGCACAATGATCTAAAAATAACTCGCGTTGGCTTTCGTTCGCGGTGAAAACCATCAATACTTCAACCAGGCATCCCTTCATTTTCTTTCTTTTTTAGTAAGAAGGAAATATGTGAAATGATCAGCTGTTCGTTATTTTGTTGTTCTTTGAATACCACACATCTCATATGATTACTTTTATTTATATCATGATTAATTTAAACCAGTTAACGAACATGTTGTAAATAACCATTAAAGTGGGATACTGTATTTCTTAATATCATAAAGATAAACCGTCCTTACGTTTTTCATTAACCCTTGTCTTACCAAGGGGATGGTTATTATTCTTCTCAACGGATGATTCCCTGTCGCATAAAAAGTAGTAGTAAGTTCATCCTTTGCTATCATTTTAGCGGAAAAAAGGTGTCATCTTCAGGGGTCGGAAGGTAAGGGGGTGGTGGATGAATATTTTAAGTCGCCATTTTGAAAAATATCTGCATGTTGTTGATATAAAACTTACAGAACATCTTATAAACAACATTCTCCTTCTTTCTAAGCAAAAACAGGGTAAATTCTGATATATTTTACAGCAAATGTCAATATTTTGGAAATTCCCCTGGGAAGTACTTATGACGTCATGATTATGTAACGCCTTGACTAATTCTAATGATTTTGGTATCAATAAAAAGGGGAGACTCTTCCCTATACTATGCTACACATTACATGTTCCTTGCCTTGAACTTTTGTACCGCTGATTTTGACATTTCACTGGTAATAAATCATCCAATATTTAGCCCACCCACAACTATGTGGTCTGCTTTGAGGGTTGTGAAGGACACAATGATACCCTCAAGGCATATTCTTGTCCTTCAAGGCATGACAAATGGTAACTTCTATTAAAATATTGGATGATTTATTACCCGTGAAATGTCAAAATCAGTGGTACAAAAGTTTAAGGCAAGGAACATGTAATGAAAAACAACTTAATTTTGGCGGTTACATTTCAATTTCAAAGGGGGGGGGGGTAATCTCTCTTGATAACAAACGTTACACAAATTACCTTGGCAAGACAAGTGTTAATCTCATAGATTGATGAAAGTACAGATAGGACACTTGTCTATTTGCACCCTAAAAATCCGGCTAAGTTAGGGGATGCGCCACTGCGCAAGTGCGTAGTGACTCCGCTGTGCGTTGTGTCGCACGTTACTATTTCTTGACTACACCGCAATGCGCATCTTACATTTTGCCGCCAAATTGTGCGTAAGCAAAGAACAACGCTTGACTGGCTCGACAGCCGCATTCTCAGTCAAATTACCATTTAGTTGCTAGAGTATATCTAAGATGTATAGGTTTTTACATTTTATAACGGTCAAATAAAGATATTTCAAATGCCTCTTTTAATTTTTTTCAAGGCAATTCAAAATGTTGACACTGATTTTGGCTTTTCTTTTTAAAATAGAAAGAAAGCTTTTCCGCAATATCAAAATAGATAGGCGAACCGCTCTCTTAAAGGATCATATAACTTTTGTTTAGTATACTATTTCTAAACAATCACATTGTAAAAGTTCATAATTTCATAATGACAACAAATTACGCAGTATACATTGAAATATAGTATACTGAGACATACTGTTATTGCCTTTTGTCAAGTTTTGTGATAAGTGATAAATGGGGATCTCCACACACACAAATTAAGACATTTTGTTCAATGCCCCTTTAATGTCGTATTTACCAAAGAAAAAATATTGTTTACATTACTTTTCTTAATGAAATGCGTTTTTTGTGATAATGATTGTACCTGAAAATGTAGGATGACTAAATAATAAAGATTTTTTTTTTCTGTTTATACGTTAATGTATTCAATTTTCTTCCCTTTTTAGACATTATTTGGGGGGAAAAAACAGCTGAAAAAGTGCTGCAATTATTGATCTGACTTTAAACTGACGCCAATGTTTCAGAATACCTTGCATGAAATAAACCTGTTTAGAATATTATGATATTAGATACGTTATGCTAACGCTAATGCTAATTGACGTTCACGCCCCTTGAAAATCATCATAGCAAATAGAAGACGCAAATTAAAATGAGAACTGAATAGATTTAATTTAATTGCTGCAGCTTGTAAGAAAAATTCCCTCGGGTGAAACAAGCTAAAAGCATACTAACTTAATTTCCAAGACTTATTGCCGTAAACGACAACTATTTTAGTATGGATAGGTCTCACACTGTGCTTCTATACGTTATCATATGACATTATTTACTTCTCTTTAAGGAGACATAAATACTTATAGCAATACTGCGTTTTTAAATCTTATTTTTATATGGAAAATGTAGATTATTGTTTGAGTCAAGCTGTATATGTAAACAATGTAATGTAAACAATCTTTGTCTAGTAATAGTAAAAGAAAATCGACAACTTGTTTGAAATAACGATATTTCATTCCACAGCCACAGCATTTTTAAAGAAATACGGAACAGTTTTAATACATGCACTGTCAGGGGCAGCTGATCAAACTGTATAAATATATTTTTTAATTCTATATTTTTCATACTATGTAAAATAGATTGATAACGTGCTACTATACAAACACTCTATGGTTTTACGATAGTTTCAATATCAATATTTGGGTACAGATGTTTGTAAAAAATATAATTATTACTTGATACCTCAATTTGTTTTTAACATATATATATTGTAATCACGATACATTCTGATAGGTAGAGGCTTGAAGCTGGATAGGGGTTTGAGATACTTTTATTAAAGGCATTAGCCACGATCATCAAAAAAACCCATTTTTATTGAACTTGAACATTTATAGTAAAATAGACAATTATTTGTGCAATGAATTTTACATCTGGGGAATGAACAAATCAGTGATAGTGTTCTAGAAATACATTACTAAATTGTTAAAAACTTCTTTGTTACTAACATGTTGTTTATTTTAACCTTCGTAAAGAATAATGTCCAATTTAAAATTAACAGGCGTACATTTGGAATCTCAAATTTTTGAAAATATAATCACTGCTGACAGAACCCAAAAAAAGGTCTTTCCTGGATTCAAATATGTTTTCCCAAGTTTTCATACTCAAGTGAATCGACTAAATTTAACAACAATCCAGGTTGTATATGGATCAACACGTAAGTGCATAAGGTGTTTTAGAATCCCGTTAGTGCACAAGGGACACTGGATTTTGAACGCTTAAAAAACAATGTTCTCTACATTATTTATCTTTA
>JXSR01S025088.1:25989-39315 GCA_000969725.1 Ophiothrix spiculata
AACAGCGCCATCATTTTACCAGTTTATGCTAATTATCTCAAAAACGACGCGACCGATTTGATTTTTTTTTGCACCAAAACATGCGCAACCCCTACTTTGACAATTACATAAAACAGCTTTATTGGGTTATGTTTTCGTTTTTCTGTACATCAACATATAACTGTTCATATCATTTAAATACAAAAAATACTATTCAATATTAAAAACGTGATAATTATTGCAATACATCTATTGTCTTTATACAGTTTAAGAAATTCGCAACTAAATCTGTCGCTACATGTAAGGGCTAAAGCTACATGTTTGAAGTACAAACGGTGAAATAGCATGTATTTAAAGCAATAAACGTTTCCATTGGGAGAAAAAAAAAACATCTAAGCACATAGCTCAAGAAAATTAAGAATTTTATTACGCATGGACAACATTACATTTTCAATATAACTGGACAATACACAACCGTTAGATAGATGTCACTGTGAGTATTAAAGTATTATTGAAGATGTAAGAGTGTTATCGAGTCTGGCTAGTTTTTCGTACCTTATTGTTACAAGTAATTTTGTGTAATTTTCTAGTTGTCAATATTTATCAGTGTTGTGAGATATCGTATGTTGGCTCTTATATATATATATATATATATATTCTAATTTGGAAAATTCCTATCGGAGATATAACATTTCTATATTCTCTGAATTCTAAATTATGAATTCGGGTCTAATTCATATATCAAAATGTCATAAAAACTTAAAAAAAAAAAAAAATTGGCATGAAGATTCCCTTTTTATACTAAAAGGAAGGTGAAGAATATTTCATAGTTGAAACATTCACATAATTTTCTGATCTTTTGAGTAAAAAAGGATTGATGATTTCGCTCGTGATACGCATTTTTGATTAAAATTTTGAACTTACGCAATTTATGAACCGCCATATCGAAAATTTTTGGCCTCACCTGAAAGCTGAGATTTTAACCTTTAAAATGACACCTTACTTTTGGTTATTGGATGTTCAGTGCAAAGTGACATCCAAATTGGTAAAAGGCGTCGGGTTGGTTCGGAAAACTATAGTTTTGAGAAAAGAGTTTTTACGTTTTTAGACTGAGTAAAACTTGAATGGAGAGAGGGTTTTTATCTTGTTTATTTTAACATAATTATTTTTCTTATGTTTTGGATGTTGGAACCTGATTTATATGATAGAATATACTTCAAAGGTAGTGTTTCTGATGAAATTAGAAACTCAACATTGGACGTGATTTTTGACTGTCCTCAGCTTTAATTGCCAGTATCACGTAATTTACTACGCCGACCTCATCGATATGGCGGGTCACATATCGTCACGCTAATAAAATAATGGCCTAAGTGATAAGGCTTCCGTATGTGACATTTATATCCTACATTTCTATGAAAACACATTCAAGTTGGGTAAACAATAGAAGTGGGCTTACTTCAATTGGGGCAAATCCCGGTATATACAAAACATGTTCAATTGAGTGTGCAATATCAACCATCCTCAAAAAGCTAATGGGGAGTGATGTGCTTTACATCATTTTGATTGAATTCAATATCAATTGTTAATGATGTGTTATGATTGGTGAGTGCAATTATGTTAGACATAGAAGAATGAGTATACACAGAAATGTCATATGGCACTCATGCCACTTAGGCCATTATTCTATTAGCGTGACGATATGTTTCATATGCACACATTTGAAAACAAGACAAGTTATTTGTTGTTTCATTTGGTGTAGTAGTGGCTAACACTAAATGAATAAATATTATTATCATAAGCACCTTTTACGAACCTCAATAAAGATGTAAGAGCAGATTGATGCGATTTCTAAGTGCACTTTGAATCGAATTAATCAACATTCAGGACGAAACCAGATCCAAATTAAGCATATATACAAGTGTAGTGTTATCGCAGCTACACCAGCAATATGGTTTTAAATTAAATCATTTGCATATGGTTGCAGTACCTATATACGATACAGTTCATTAAAGCAGACGAGAGCCTGTTCATCTAGCTTCCTGAGAAAATTTGGTTGGTTTAATTTGACATTGCAGGTTTCAACATCAAATATCTTTCAGTAAGTTAAGGTGTGTTTTTGTTTTTAATTGTAAGCTTTGAAGGAATATAATACAAGCAATATAACACAAAATGACGTCAAAATTATAATTACTAACAATTGTTTATTTTTGACAATTCTTCTGACCTATTAATGACTTGTGATTAAGGCAAGTTGACATTAGATATAAGTTATGTTGAGTATCTCATTGAAACAAATGCTTTGTAGCATGAGTTACAAAACACATTGATATGATTACACAGGACCCATAACCCATATTCTTTAAAAAGGTAAAAAGACATTAAATTTTGTTTGAACATTTTCCTGGTTCTACAAAGTATAACCCTAACCCTAACCCTAACCCTAACCCTAACCCTAACCCTAACCCTAACCCCCTTAATTAGATGACGACGTAGTAGAAAATACCTTAGGTGGAAGAGGGTTTATATCCATAATTGTATTGTTTCCTCATGAGCTAAAAACAAAACGTTTGGCCAGATTAATATTAAAAGCTGTTTACCTCGCCTTTGCAACCAAATATACCGAGTGAGTCAATAAAAGGGCAACAGTTAAAATGGGCGCCATATTTTAAGAAAAGGATAAATACTAAGATAAATTCCCTATTATTTCAACATTCTAAAGGTAAATCCATGTTCTACATAGAAACAAACATTATTTGTATTTATCTTTTCCTTTAAATATGGCGCCATTTCAACTATTGTACTTTTATTTACTCACTTGGTAGAGTCAGTACGTCCTGACAACATATACCTGATTAAAATTTATTCGTTTATCAAAAGGTCAGTTGGGAATGAGAAAGAAGAGGATGTATTTTGCCTAAGGGTAGCATGTCAGGTTTCAATTTCACCATTAATTGTTTCATTGTTTCATTGTTTCATTTTACCTGACTTTAATTTTAACTGAGCCATTTAACGTTTAAATTAAGCCTGGGAAATCTAAATGACTTAGTAAAAAGTACGAACGTTTTACGAACCATCTTGAAGTGTCCTGACCTTAACGATGGATAGACAGTAAACTAATTTGCACCTTTTATACTCGTATATGACTTAACTGTGAAGTTCATCATCATCTTGCTATTCCTTCTTCTACCTGTACACGTTTTTAAATCAGTCGAGTTACATTTATGATGAAATTGTTAACTTTGAAAATTTAACTAATAAATAAAAAAAATATATGAAAATAAATAAAAAAATAAAAAAATAAATGAATGAATGAATGAACGAATGAATGAATGAGTGAATGAATGAATGTGAATGAATGAATGAGAATGAATGAATACATGAATACATGTATTCTTACATAATATTAATAGTATTCTGGACTTAAATTTTCCTAAGTTGCAACGTTTCACGACTCATCCATGGCGCATCCTCAAGCCAACTAATGATCTGGCGGCTATTGTGCAGTGACCTTTATCGAGTTGTCGGCCCCCGTTGGGTTATGGTGAAGTCTCCTTTGTTGAGGGATAGTTGTTCAGAATTAATATTAATGGCTTCCTTGACACCGAGCTATATTGTATCATTTAAATTATAAGAAACTTTAAAACACTTTCTAGAACTTACATGACAAACATTATAGATCAAAACACAGAAAGAAATATCAAACAACCGCAATACCTTGGGTTATGTAAGATTCGCCACGAAAAGATTATTAAAAATCATATGATTTCAAGCTTACATGGTTTACTCCTATGTGTGCTTAAGTGATACGCCTTTATTCGTTTTCGATGTGAAAGTAGGTCAAAATATGCTGCTGTAAGGACATCATTTATTGCCATATTTCTTTTCGACTCACACATAACTTCCATTAGTTTATTTTTTTAAACTAAGGACCAGCTTCAAATTAAAACTTTGTCGATTGTTAATCTGCCAGATGTTATAAAGCAGGAAAGTTAAAGCTTTAGAATATTGATAGAAATACAAGCGCGTAATAAGTTCAAAAATAAGTAGAGAATCAAATATATATATATATATCTTTGCTGCAGTTAGTCAGTGTAAAAGTAAATGAATCGCAATGGACATACCTGAGTAGCGAATTTTCAACCATCAATCAAGGGGAACGACCACATGCCTGCTTTAATGAAACTTTATCCAAAGTGCTCCAAACGTAATGCAAATGACTGAATTCAAAACCACACTTACCGGTATGCCTGCCATAACATTATACTAGCAGGAAAGCTAAATTCGGATCTTATTTCGTCTTTGCTTTTGATTAATTCGATCCAAGGTACATTCAGATATTGCTTTCATGTTATTAAAACGTTTTCTGAGGTTCTCAAAAGGCGCTAATAACTTTTTAAGTATGTCTGTCTGTCTGCTGGTCCGTCTGCAAATCTATTTTGTATTTCATTTCGCATTTTCTATTGGTTCGTCTTTATTTCATATTAGTTTTTACTCATCAGTTTAGATTATTAGTTGTAAGGATTCTCCGATTTAAAATGGCACTCCTTTTGCCATAACTTGTTAATTGTGTAAATATGTAGTAAACTTATTGGAATTGATATACACCTTGCATTACGGTTCCGCATGGTAGGAGAGCATCATGAAAATATATTGCTATCTATCAGATTGGTATATTACGCACTCTTAATGTATCATTAAAAGCTTAACACATGTCGGTGAATAGATTTAAATCACACAGATTGGGGTAAAGAGGCAACAGACTTTTATTCTTGAATAAGCAGGCAAGCGCCCATAGCTTAATAATGTTGTCCCCTTTTACACTTACCATGCTTAGGGACGGCTTCAAAACTCAACCGGCGGTTGTGTGCCGGTTCTGGTCGGTTCAACCGGAATAAATCAATAGGCAACCGCCCAGAACCGCCCAGAACCAGCAGACAACCGCCGGTTAAGTTTTGAAGTCCTCCCTTACTCAATATGCTTGGGTTAACTAACTAATTTTAGGTGTCATGCACCATTCAGAAAAAAAATACAACAACACAGCATCGCTAAGCTACTTGAATATTATAACTAAAATGCAATTTACATTTTTGCTTTGTATTCTCTCAAGATATGTAAGAGTATATTATATTATGTAATAATCGTAATAAGTGGTAAGAATATTAACTAACAGATCGAATCATATACATTATACTCACAGGATATATTTGGTCATTTGACATTATTATATGCATTAACTAAAATAGCAATGCTGTCGAATGGTTGTTAAAAATGTCCCCCAGTTGTAATATCAGCAATGTGAGATTTATGCCTATCATGATGATGACCACATTAGAAAGCTGGTTATCCTTTCTTAAACCAAATTGCATCTCAGTACTACATCAATGATTAAGTGGCATAGTAGCGTTCACCTTAAATTATTCACTTCCCCCTAATGTTAATACTGCACAGAGCTTGACCATAACAGCATTTAAAATTTAAAACATAGGTCAACTTTCACGTAGGAGGACAATGATCTGATGAAGCGTCACAAAGCAGACTTAGTAGAATCCAGATTAATTATCGCATGCAGTAGCTCGTTTTGATAAAATACATCATGAACGCTGCTTTCGTATTATCGATGGGAAATATTTTTAAAACAAAAAACTGTATGTTCTATTTAATAAACACATGCACAAAAAGGAGAACAATAGGAATACGATGTTTGGCAAATATGGAGAGTTTAATTCATTTAAAGAAACAAGATTCCGAAACTAAAAGTAAATATTAAACGAACCAAACCTCCTCACACTAACTAACAACTAACACTACTACTAACATACTACTCATTATTAGTAATAAAATTAAACAAGAAAACATGGGTTGGGTTGGACTTGGGTCGAGACAAGGAACAGAAGACGGCACTGACAGCTAGCGATAGATACTACGATATGAATGAATGAGTAATAGAGCTACATAAAGGCCACGGCAAGTGACCTACACTGCGCATGTCAATAGTCATGGCCTATTAAAACGTCCATCAAAATTGATGACACCCTTTAATAAACACATGCACAAAAAGGAGAACAATAGGAATACGATGTTTGGCATATATGGAGAGTTTAATTCATTTAAAGGAACGAGATTTGGAAACTAAAAGTAAATATTAAACGAACCAAACCTCCAAACATTCCAAACATTGTAAGAAATAGGAAGTAGGGAGAAGGAAAAAGAGTAGGCAAAGAATAAAAGTATGGCATGATTAAACAATGGTGGGAAACAAGTAGACACTTCTCTCTCACACACACACACACACACACACACACACACACACCCCGATCCCTCAGCACGCATCACACACACACACCCCACACACACCCATAGATACTACGATATGAATGAATGAGTAATAGAGCTACACAAAGGCCACGGCAAGTGACCTACACTGCGCATGTCAATAGTCATGGCCTATTAAAACGTCCATCAAAATTGATGACACCCGAAATTTTTGATAATCTTTTCTCTTTTATTAAGGTACTAATATATGTGAAACACGCAAGCCGTTGTATCATGTTGCGGTATTTGTACTAGCTCAGGGAGTTTCTATACACTCGAGGTAACCCAAGCTGGTATATCCTACCTCGTCTTTGTATTTCACTAAGCCATTGGGAAGACGCAGGTGTAAGTTATATTATCACGCTCTTCTCGAAACATTAAAGGTTACAAATACAATGTGTTTGATTTATCGGAATCTTTGAAGGTATGCTTATAAAAGAATGTAGATTATATTGACTGCTAATGAGGGAAATAGTAAAGACTTTCTTCCGGCTTTCTTCAATGCCTGGAAGGTAACAGACTCGCGGAGACGGAGGTGTTGCGAACCCCTCACCGCAAATATAACAAATTGTGGAGTCTGGCCCAAACGCTTCGTAAGAGAGAGGCAACAGGCCTTCCCCTTTGCCTTTAGTAGTAAAGACTATTGATTGCTCGTGAGGGCAAAATTAAAGACACTATATACTGTTTAGATATAATGATAGTCTCAAGATCACTGAGGGAAAATAGTTTTTACTGTTGCCAGAATGAAAGAGCAGTCGATATTTGTTTTATATACCAATTTTGTTTTGTCAGGGCAATAGTGAAATACTATTGACTTGTTCAAATCATGCCAATCGGTGTATAATATAAAATATATCGGAAGGTCAAATTTGGACCACATACAGTTTAACTTGACCGACTGTTATGTTATGTTATGTTATGTTATATTATATCAAGAATAGAACAAATTGAGCTATGCAATAGTTTATACTACTGCACTCCATAAACACACTCATACATCAATGCATCATACTACCACATTCATAGAGTACAATATTTCAGATTAACTGTTTAGCATGTGATAAGTAAAATGATGAATGATGTTTTGTTAACAGCCAAATATCTTCAGGCTTTTTAATTTGGGTTAGAAAAGGATGTTTTTCTTCATTGTCATTATATAATGATTGAAGTCTCTTTAAAATCATGTCATTGTTTATGCTGACACAAGTTCCTGCTATCTGCAGGCTTCCTGCCATGTAGATTGCAATGAATATCACCATGGGCCAGGTTCTGTATGAGGACACCTTAAGTTTGAAATTGAAATGAAGTTATTAAGACACTATAAATAGCCTGCTGCCTGAGTTACATAGAAAGAAGTACACATTTCTTCGGCGCCAAGTAAACAAGGTGAGGCGAGTGATATCTTTTAAAAATTACCTTCGTAATTTATTAAGGATTTATGTTAATACAAAAGAATAATACCAATATTTATTCTTTAAAATTCATTTTTAAAGCAAAATACCCTCATGAAAAGTTCTAATTAAGTGACAAGCCATGTTTACTTGACAGGCGGTCATATACCTAGAGTAGCTCAAACAATGATCAGCACATCAAGCACGTTTGAAATGTATAACATGCTTTTTCAAAAGAGAACCAGATAAAAAGAGAAATTTAGACAAGTAAAGACTCCCAAAACAATTTGAATATTTCTCAACACAGGATTAAATATGTACATTTTAAGATCATAAAAGTATACATTTTTCTAAAAAGCTCATATTACAAAGATACCAAATATACAAATGGTACTGACATTATACAGGGTATGTAATAAAATTATACAAGGTGTAAACTGAAAAACATGTGTGTTGAACTCTCTTCATACACCTCTTTTATTCTAAACAGCTACCAACATAAAGCAAAACAGGTATGGATTTACAATGATGAAACATAGGTCTCTCAATAGAAAACAGTACTGTTCACTAAATGTCCATGCGATGAAATATACAGGGTAGTTAAAATTATAAACATTTCAAAAGGAATTTGTATGCCTGCATAACATAGTTGGTGATTTCTTTAGATGTCTGGGTAATAGTTAGAAGTAAGGAAATGCTTAACACTTAAGTGGTCAAGGGGGGTCCATATGGACCCAACATTTGGTGTTTGCGCGTTAGCGCAAAAACGCGAAGTAATTTTTCATCGCCCTTCTATGTTATTGTCTAACTTTACAATGCCTTTCACTTGGTGGCAAAAAAATTCAAATTGACCCACCCCTTCTCATGCTAATTAGGGCACTCTTCAAATTTGTTTTGCCCATAAAATCCTAACAGAACAACTCTTTTTCAAATTTAATTTCAGGGATGTATTTGTACTTACATGCTGCAAATAGGAGCCAAATTTCATTGACAAATTCCACCGGGAAGTGGGTTTTCAATTTTTTGACGGGACGCGACACGGCAAAATTTGTTTTGGCCGCTATTTTGAAACGGTTTTCTGATTTCCAATTGTTTTCTTTGTTTTAGTTCTTTTGAAGTACTTTACCTGTGAGCAGAGTTTCAACGTAAAATTCTTTCGCGAAAGCGCTTTTTCGGTTGTGGGACCATATGGGCTCCTCCTTGACCACTAACGGGCATGTGGAGGACCTTGACCACGTAAGTGTTAATACACAACTTACACCCAACTTTCTGCTTACTATGTTCCTTTTTGTTGCTTTTTGGTATACAGGGTGATCAAACATGCATCATATCAATAATAAACCTGATACAATCGACTTTGATTTATTTGTTACTGTTAATCCATGCAATTATTGTATTATGCATTAACAACAAATCATTATAGTTATTCACCAACGTTTTCACAAAATACGAAACTTGTATGAATACATCACCTAGCACTAACTTTCTAGCATGAAGAGATAATTATGTTTGTCAATAAAAAAAAGTGTGCGAAAAAATATCTGGTAGGAATTTAACTTTAGGCGTGACGACTTTCGAAAAATTGGTAATTTTTCACAATTGGAATTACAATAGATCTCACAATATTTGTTCAATTGTCTTGGGAGTTTTTGCATTTGAATAACAATGAAATTGCCCACATCATGATGACCATCTTGTTGCAGTAGATATGTATTAACAACAAAACTAGGCGAATAAGAGACAAAAGTAGGTATTCTAATAGCTGATATTTTAATCTATATTCTTTAAATCTTTAAAATGTATTTCTTACACAAAATATAGTCGAAAGCAAGCTAGGCTGAATGTGTAAAATTTACATTAACCTTTATCAGAAAATGATATCGTTAGAAAATATTTTTCAAATGACAAGACTTCTAGATACATAAACTAAGAATGACGATAAGAACTCACAAGACAAATAAATAAAACCGTTCGACAACGAAAGGTAAAAACTACTACCCGCAATTTATTGCACAAAGGCAAATAAGGCCAAATAAAAAAACAAGTTTGTTTCTGGTAACATGCTTGAAAAGTTCAATGCGATATGCACTTTTTTATTTTTTATTTTTTACTTTTCAAAAATGCAATGCAATATGCTATTTTTCTTTTTTTTTTCTTTTTTTACCAAGTATGCAAAAAGAAAAACACATTAAAACAATGCTCTTGCTTTCTTATATTATTTATTTATATCATTATTAACCATAAAAGTTTTGTATATAATTTTAGTCGCCATTGGTTTCTCTTTCATTTTCAATAATATACATCTTTGTTTGTTTTTACACAAGTCTCCAGCAAGCATTTTTACAGAATTATTTTATCTATCAACAATAAATATGAAAAAAAAAAAATAATGCGGGAAATATGTAACTTTACAAAAACGCGCGCGGGTTACCAGAAACAAACTTGTTTCTTTTTTTGGCCTAAAAAAATCATGTTTTTCGTGAAAAACTCAAGACGACACTGCATATTTGCATATTGGCTAGAGACTTCATCGTGTTTGACGTTCCCTCAAGCACTATTCGATAATATTTGAAACAGATTATACTTTTTCTGTCCACCGCTACAATAAGAAAATACGATTGCTTTCAAACTAGTTCAAATAGTATTTAAAAAAGTTACTGCATGTATTGATCAAAATCTAAAATAATGCACTGAATTTGGATTCTTAATTCAAAACCACATTGATCCGCTCCAAGAGCTATAAATGCGGTGTTTTGCTCAAGGGCTATGTTAAAAAATTGAAGAAGCAATAAGAAATAATATGTCCCGTACATTGTGAATAAAAGCAACCCACGTAAAATATTTCTGATTAGATTTATTGAGTAATGAATATGCCGCAAAAACACCTGTAATTACCATGATAGCCATAAATTCTGCTGCTAATTGAAGTTCACTTCCCATGTTAGCATCAAATGTAATATACGGTACGAACGAAAACATCGTCAAATACTTAATAGATTCATCTGAATTCCACAGCTTTTTAAATTGATCCCTTTGGTGACAAACAAAATTAAAAGCATGCTAACTTAATTTTCAACACATATAGCCTGAGTCGATGAAAATCTAATATGGATAAGTTTCGTACTTCTACTTCTGTTTAAGAATTTTGTTTGAAAATTACTAGAAATGGAATTTCACATTTCTCACATTGACTTTAATACTTTTAAGTTAAAATATAGCATATTATAAATGTTAGGAGTTAAGATATTGACATAAGAAATGGAAAGCCGACGTCCGAGGGAAGCTCCGTTTGTGGTTTGTTTTAGCTCACGCGTATCTATAGCCACAATATTTAAAGCCCAAAACACCAAGTAATGCTTTGTTAAATTTAAAGTTACATGTTCAAAACATCCAAACAAAACATTCAAATAGCTTGCTTCAATAACAATGTGATGTCACAAGCAATAAACATTTTAATCTGAGAACAACTACCTCATAGTCTAAGAAACCAAGCAATTTATTGGGTATGGGCAAAATGACATTTTCAATCAAAGTCGACAATAACATTGGGGAAATGTAACAGTGTATGCAAGACTGTCTTGTTTTCTATATCATCTTATTGTTATAGTGTCTGGAAGTAATTTTCAGGTTATCGATATTTATGGTGATGTATACATTTTTAAGATAAAATAACATTAAAACGGTAAAATCCCGCTAATCCGAAAGTTCGCTAGTCAAAACGTTTGCTAGTCCGAAAATGAAAGAAGGTTCGCTAGTCCGAAAGTGTATTTGTCTATACTTGAGGGTTCGACAGTCCGAATTTGAAAAATAAAAGGTCCGTCAAGTTGAAAATAGGGTTTACTAGCCCGAATTAAAAAAAAACAGGTTCTCTAGTCCGAAAATGAAATGAAGTCCGCTAGTCTGAAATTTAAAAAGGTCCGCTAATGCTAAGGTTTGCTAGTCCGAAAATGAAATAAGGTTTCACTAGTCCGAAAATTAAAAAAAAAAGTCAAAATAAAATTGGGGTTGCTAATTAACAAAACTAATTATTTTATGGACAAGAAGACCATATTCCATTTTCGGACTGCCGAGCCTTTTTTTTAATTTATTTTTTTAGTTTCGGACTGGCGAACCTTAGTATTAGCGAATTCCTTTTAATTTCGGAAAAGTGGACTTTTTATTTTATATTCAGACTAGCGAACACAAATTCATTTTCATACTAGCGAACCTTCGGACCAGTGAACCTTCGGAATGGCGAGCCTCCGGAATGTAATCGTTTAAAACAAACTTTCAAATAATTTGTGTCAATAAAAATGTGATGTCACAAGCAATAAACATTTTTAATCTAAGAACAACTACCCCATTAGCCTTGCTCCAAGGCGTCAGACTGTGGACCTACTTCCATATTCCTGTCAAAATGTACATGATCTGTGTATAAGCATTATTTTAATAATTCCTACTCCCAATGTTCATGGCACAGCCTGATGGCATACCTCCCTCTGAGTTGCTGTGTTGGAATCTGTGATAAACATGATATAGATTTAATTGTTTTGGGCTATCTTAGGCCAAGGTAAAACTGCAGTGGTTCTAATCAATAAACTTGACCGAACTTGGCTGTGTTTGTGCACAGATTTGTGGAACTTGCCTCAGTCACTGTTTCTGGATTGTTATCATGTAAAAATATTTACATTCTGAAAGAATTCTTATTGAACATTTTGTTTTTCAATTTTCATTGGATTTTTGCTATGATGTTTTTCATTCTTCTTCAGAAATATTAGGGGTTTGGTATCTAGATCCACAATCAGGAAAACAGTTTTGTTTTAGAAGTGCAACATTTTCAAACAGTAAACATATTGGAGGGAACATTAATTTCCAATGTGTTGACTTTTATGATTTCATTGCCTTGAAAAATTTGAGTTGAGGTGGGATTGGGTGATGGTAGTTATTTTTGTGGATTTTCTTGTACCTTTTGAGGAAGACCTTCTTTGACATTTAACGGTTGACGGTTTAACTACCCCTGACTACAGGCTTGCCTTGGTGTAAAGCATGGAGAGTGGGAATTTACCTTTCAGAGAAAACTGTTCAAGCTTGAGAATAAAGAACAACTGAGACTTGGAGCAAGTCTACTACCCCATAGTCTAAGAAACTAAACAAATTATTGGGTATGGGCAAAATGACATTTTCAATCAAAGTGAACAATAACACGAGGTAAATAGATGCCACTGTTGGTCAATGAGTATATTGGGAAAATGTAACAGTGTAAGCAAAGCTGTCTTGTTTCGTTGTCATCTTATTTCATGCTATTGTTATCAGGTTTTTAAGGTCTGCAAGTGATTTTCAGGTTGTCGATATTTATCAGGATGTATGAACCTTTATGTTGGTTTTAATATTACCTGCGTTTAAAGTCCCCTTGAAGAGATGGCATTTATGATGTTCTTAATATCCTGAGTAGTAGTGCTTTTAATAAGCATACGCTACATAACTGCCATGGTAACCCTGATTGTAACCCCTCAATAGAAAAAAGGTTGATAGTCCGTCAGTCTGCTTGTTAACGCATTAATAGATCTCGGTGCTCGAGTTTGTTGTATTTTAAGCTTTAGTTTACAAAGAACTTCCAAGTTGTCAGGGGGGGGGGTAGGACGTGACTTCATCAGATTTTGAAACC
>JXSR01S025089.1:0-13839 GCA_000969725.1 Ophiothrix spiculata
CAGCCATTGTTACATCAGTGACAATGGAGGTAACCTTATTGTTAATTGTATTCTCAACTTCAACTTTGTAGACTATTGTTTTGTTAAAGAAAATTTGTTTTTCTGTTTTGAAACAATGTCGCTATCAACTCATTATATATCCAGCCAAGCACATTACTTATTGGATATTTCTTGAATCATATTAATGGAAAGTTGCCTTTTCCATGTATAGATAATGTATTGAAATTGATCTGTATTTATTTATGATCCACCTGAAGGTGCAGAGAGACTTAACAATACCAGTATTTATAATCAGTAATTTATCTGAATAATTTATAGAAATATTTAAAATGATATGGAAAGATTCTTTCTGAAATTTTGTTGTAGCATGCTTTTCCTTGGTGTGCCTTTTCAAACCATTACCTTTGATAGTTTGAAAAAGCACATTGGAGGCATTTATAACTTGTCTTGAAGTCAGACTATTTTCTAATCTTCTACAACAGAACTTTGAAAAAATCTTTGAAAATTTATGTGAAAGAATCTATTCAATATTTCCACAATATTCATCCTAACATCAAAATATTGTCCTTGTTACAGTTTTGTTTTAAATATGATTACTCATATCACCCAGAATAGACAAGCTTGATCATTCCCTTAATTTTCCCCACATTTTTTGAGAAATGATTTAATTTCAAGGACATTATAAGTGTATCCATGGAGTTCCTATTAAATAACTTCCCAAAGCAACCTAATTCTATGACAAATTCATTTTCCAGTAAAGTGTTGCCCGATGTCATCTCAAAAATTGTCCCCAAGAAATTTCTGAGAAATTATGAATGAAATATACACTTACCTATACTATATATATAGCTATAGGCCTAGTTAAATTACAACTTAATAATGCCAAAAGCCTTTTCCAGTAAATTGTTAACCAATATTTATTAGGTTAAGTTCAGGGGCTTTTTTTTTTGTAATGACAGTATACATTTTATGCAGTGGTCATTAAGGATATGGACCCACAGTACCATCTTTATTCCCATTCCAAATAAAGGAAGACTGATCAATCAAAATATGCAATCAGGGGTATTATAGGGGTGGGGGAGGGGTGGGATAGGTGTATAACAGTTGAAGTTATTTTGCAGGATATTTGACACTCCATTTATTTGCCCTCTGATATTGCCAGCAACAAGTGTGTTTCCTTTGTATTCAGACTTTTACCATTTTGTAGATCCATTTTCAGATATTCTGTAAAGGATAACAATTTTGTTTTCAAGGGACCAATCATTGCCAAATCAATCAATCAATGATACAAGTACAGTGGAGCCTCATTAACACAAAATCACTGGGGCCAAAGAGTTTAGTTTGGGTTATCAGGATTTTGTGTTATCCAACTGATTTCACATAGGAAATCAGTACTTGGGACCCAACGAACATTTTGTGTTATCACAGTTTTTGTGTTAACAGATTTTGTGTTAACGAGGTTCCACTGTACTTGCATAACATGCATACCCCAAAATATGTTAGCATTTTAGGGATGAGTAGATTTACACTCTTCAGTCTACATACTGTGGCACAGATAAGTCATCTTCAGGTAGTAAATTCTGTCTGTGGACCATATTGTCACAATTTGCCGTCCTAAAACATAAATTGCACCAACCCCATTGCCCAGGTGATTCACTGTTCTTGTGAATATGACTATGAATCCATGAATGTGACTTATCAGTGTGACCCCAACATGAGTCACTCTTAAAACACTTGCAGACCATTGTTCTCTATTTTCTATAGGCCTATATCTCCCGATTTTTGGATTGGACCTCAGTCATATACTTTCTTGAGCCAAGGATGCTCAACAGGTGGAATTAATTGAAAAGTGGGTGTCATTAATACTTAGTTCTTAAAACTCTCACCTATCCTAAAATAACCTTTCGAATGTGGTTTGTGCAATTCACGTGTATCTAAATTTATAGAGTAGAGTTCTGATTTTGAATTAGAATTTCCCCAGTATTTAGAGTAAATCTGTCACAACAGTAAACTATGCATTTGAATCCCAATATTTCTTTATTTTTCCCCTACATTTTCATCTTTATTTTCAAAATAAATATACAAATAAAAACCCAAAATACATAGCTTGCAATCTGCAAGATGTGTCAACAAACTCATCTACATATCAAGATTAATTTGCATTCCAAGTGCTATGTAAATGGACCGTTAATGCCTTGTTACCATAGAAACCAGTGACATTTTTTCTATTGATGCTGCAAAATGATGAATGTGTGCAAGGATGGTTGTTTTGTTCACAAACAGTTTAGGCCGTGTGTGTTTTACTTTAGAATTGAATGAACCCGACTCCCAATTTTGAACATCGCAATTAAAACAGTACTAAAATGAGTTGTTTGAAAGGGCCTGATGATTGCCCAGTGATTTAGGCAATCAATTTTGTGTGATTTTTTAAAAGGGGAGAGGAGTACTGTGGAAACTCATTATAACGAAGTCGGTGGGAACAGAAATTGCTTCTTTATATCCAAACATACGTTATCAGGGTTTTGAATATAATAAAAAACAAAAGAAATTAGTATAATGGTACAGAAAAAATTCTTCTTTGTAACAGGGTTTTTCTTGTATCAGATTTTGTTATAATGAGTTTCTACTGTATTAAACTTTGAAAGTTTTAGCTGTGATATGATGAAAGAATTTTGTAAATGACAACTCATATTTTTGCAATCATTGCACAAAAGTATTTAAGTGAATTTTTTGATATTTATAATGTAATATTTTCAGGGTGCTGTTTTATGATGTAATGTATGGACATTTTTTATGCTCTGAATTAAGTCAATGCAACACTGTTCATTTCTGAATTCCAATGTCTGTCTGTAGCCATTGGTTTAAATATGCCATTTTTAACAAAGTTTTGTAAGTGCTATATATTTTGTAAGCTTTAATTAAAGCTCATATTGTGTGTATTCTTAACATAACCCAATGCTTGTTAATATGATCCAGATTCTGTGATTAGTTGTTTTTTTATTAACACAACCAGTAGGTAGAATACATTTTATCAAAGTAGACCAAAATTTGATGTGCCATTGGTGAGGGTGTATCACTTAGACAAGCCAACATTCACCGCCACTCCCCGCCATGTCAAATGGATGTGCTCCCCCGTTGCTTTTCACAATTTTCTTGAATCTGCGTAATTTGCCTCGTCCGAGACGGGAGTAAATTGTTTCACTATCTTGGAAAAGAGGATGTGCTATATTCAAAGTCCAGCATTACCATGGTAACTCGATTCTTGTTGGGAGATAAAAACAAGATGGCTGGGTGTTTTGATATCTTTGATGGTCTTTCCAAACAAAACAGAAGCCCATCAATGCAAGCTAGAAAGCCTGGCATAGACGGGCTTCTGAAGCCACACATAAATGCCATGGTTATACATATGTATTTTCTGAATTTTTGACCCTTATAACTCAATATTGAGTTTCCTGTCACCCGCCCTTGTTATGATTTTGGACCGTCATTTCAAAAGTGAAAATCCCAAAATAGTTTATTATTTTAAAATCAGCCCATTAGAGCAATGTTTTTTACCTTCTACTATTTTGAATTAATTTCATATTTTTGGTGGTGAAGGTAAACATTGTTTTCTTTTGTATTAGAACTTAATGATTTATACATTAACAAATTGTCAATAAGTGAGTGTAGCAATGTAATTGGCTCCTAAAATAGACCAAAATAATAGACCTAAAATAATGAAAAATGAAATAGTTGCCTCATTATGAGCTCAGCAAAATGTGACTGGAAACTCAACATTGACTTTAGCCCTTGTTCAGGGCTGTTCAATTGATCAGTTCAATTTCTAGCATACCGTGTCGTGTATGGTCTGAGTCTCCTCAAAAGCCGGGAATTCACCCTCGCGGCTCGCGCTTTGCGCTCGCCGCCTGTTGGTCACTGGGAGGGGAGATCAGAGGAACGGTACTAGTTCTACATTGACTTATAAGGGCCTATTGTGCAGCTTGTCTACAGTTTGTTAATTCAATAGGCAGCTATTTATCAGAGCAATGACATAGCAGTTTTTACAATTTGCACATTTTAGCAGACTCTAAAAAAGGAAATTAAGTGGACAAAGGTACCAACGTCAAAAATTCCAATTTCCCTGTGTTTTCTATTTCACAGTAGTTAAACAGTGATATCCTTTGTAACAACAAGGAAATATTTATTTTTAAGATGATTTCCCTTAATTCCAAGCAACAAGGAGGAAATATTTGACAAGTAATTTGCTATTTCCCAACTCTCCCAATCACGTTATCCTGTTGATTAGCCATTAGCCAATTGACAGTATCTTCACCTTTTGATAATTGGAAAATGCAACAGGATTTTTACCTTCTGTAATTGGAGTTGTACAAAACCTAACCAGTGTCATTAGCATGTAATACTTTTTGCAATTCATCATTTTTAGCCTCATGTCAACAACACAATTCATCGATCATCTTTGAGTGTGTGATATTATTATTTGACTTGATTTTTGAACATGTGTATTCTAGATATGAGGCTGCTGAATATTAATTGAGTTATAAAACTGAAACTGCCATTGAAAATCAAGGATATTCGTAATTTGTACAAAAACAGTGTCCTTGCATTAAAGAAAAAAACCTTGAAGTGGAATATTCAACTTTAACTAAAACAAAACTGGTAATTTTTAATTATTCATTCATGCAGATATGATCTCATCTTATTTGAGGAGAATTTTAAAAATTGAAATATCCAATGTAACTTGGAAAAAAGTCTTAAAATAGAATGCATATGAAACAGTTAAATTTGGATTATGTTTAATCTTTTGGATGTCAGGAAAAATCAGGATATCCAGGAATATTTCTATAACTTATTGAGATGAGTCTTTGTTTTAGTTTTAGCTTATCTGAATTTATTTGGCTTGCAGTATAAAACAACAGCTGCATATATCATAATAAATTTATCAGCCTTCAATATTTGGCCACAAAATGTGTTTTTCAAGCAAAAAGCAATACTTTATAAAATGTTAAGCTGAAGTGCCCTCCCTGTCACCCATGGCTTTTTTTTTTTTTTAGCTTATTGGGTTTGTTTTTGGAAGATATTAATACCCTCCAAACGATTTGGCTTAAATATGTTTACTTCTTTTATGGCCATTTGTTGAATTTCTGGATTCTGAGTTAAATTCCACTTTATCCATTTTTCTGTGGCAAAACAAGATTTTGACAGAATACACTTTAAAAACAACTTAAATTGTCACATTCCTTCATTCTAGGTTGTTTTGATCAAACTTTTTTAGTATTGCTTTAAGGATGCTATATCTGGGAAGAGGGCCATTCAACAGAAATGATTAAACTTGCCTAAATGGCAAAAATTGAAATTTCATTTGTACTTTTAAAGGTCAGTCCTTTTTTTAAATTCATGTTTGATAAACAATATCCTTGAGCTTAATAAGTTTTTGAAAGTCAGCAATTGTGAATTTTGAAATAGCAAATTGCAAATCGCAAATCATGTACCACGAGTTAATTATGAATCCTAATTTGTTTCTTAGAAACTCAATTAGACCGGTATTATTTATGTAATGGCAGTAATTAGCAGAAGGTGAATCAAAACACTAATCATGTCCAGAAACTTATGGAAACAGTAAATTAACAAATATCTCCTAATTATGACCAAGCATATAACAAGTTCCTGTCAATATTGGGTCTTTTACTTGTGAAGGGTTAAGACCAGAATTAAAATTTAAAACAAACTTTTGCTTTTAAAATTCATCATAACAAGTAATGAATTTTAACTAATAAACATTTTTTCCATGAACCATTTCTTAACTATGACCTGAAACTTAAACCACTATCGGTTCCCTGCGATTCATTCATGAAAGGGATACGGTACTATAAACATTTTCTGTTAACAACAGAATATGTGGAGAACCAGCCAATCATTTTTGTTTTCCAAATGACTCTCATCTCATCCTCTCTATCTAAGACTGGTTTAATTCAGTCTATAATATATTAGAAGAGTGCATAGTTCTAACAAGGAGCAGTGTTTTTTATATTGTATGATTGTACAGAGATAAAACTATTGTAGAGTGTATTTCTTGTAGATGTTTGTGCTTTTTACCATACATGGTATTACCCATACCATATATGGTATTGCTTGTACCATATATGGTATTTATTGTATGAATTGTGTTTGTGCATAGCCTGCCATGGTTATTTATCATGGATATATTTATTTTATGAAGATGAAAAGTGACCATTTGAGTAACAATTTGATATAACTTCTATAAAAAAGTTCAATATATTTATAGGAGATGGGTATATTGCTCGTCCTTGATTTCGACTCCTCAGGAGTGCTGCTAAGTGAGTCTACTCGAGTTTGCTTAGAACAGCTTAGCGCCTAATTCAAAATCAAGTGATGTTGTGTCCATTGGTGAGAACAAGTGATATTTATAATTCAATTATTTTTTATGAAAAAAACATTCCATCAACTCGCATCACCTTAATTACAACAAATATCTCAAGTGGTCACTCTTCATCAACTTGTATGTATTTATAGAGTGATTTCCAATTAATTTATGTTTGCTTTGAGCTTTTTGATATTTATGATTTTATTTCTGATGTCAATGTAATGCCAAAATTGGGTTTCAAGGTGTAATAAAGAATTTTGCAGAATATTTGAAGACTTTTGCGATGCTTGATTTCAGGGCGTAATTTGGTTGCCTCGTACTCCAGAATATTTTTACAGAGGAGGTATCCATATGTGACCGTTTATCAAACCAGTAGGAAATGCAGCCTCTTGTTATTTCCACTTATTAAAAATACATGCTTTTGCAAAGAAGCATATAATAAGGATTAAAATGACACCTCAGTGCGAGTACCAGAAATAAAGTTATGGTCCCTCATAGGTTGTCATGTTGGGGAGTAAAATGTATAACCAAGACAGCAACTGAGATGGACAAAAAGACCAGGAAGCCCTATATTTTCTTGCTTGTCCCCGGAATATGCAGATACACATGTATATTTCATATTTCTAAATTACGATAATTTTCTTGAAATGAAACTTTGCCAGCAGGTGTTTTGAAGTAAGCATGAGGTTTGAATCTGCAAAAAAATTTGGCAAAGGACAAACTTGGCATGTATTGTCACTAGGGCAAAATGAAGTTGACTGCATTACGGCTGTATAGGGATGACAAACACATGAAGCCAGAAGGAATGTCCCCCTCCAAAGAGTGCAATTTTTCATCTTAAATCTCTAAACATGGTTTCTAATTTCATCAAAAATTCCAACAACTCATTGTATCTCTTTATACAGGAGCGTACCGTTGTTGATTCATGATGAATCCACAGTTGATATTCAAATTAGTGCGTCACGCACGGCACAGCGTTTACTGAAGTGCGTTTATGCAGTTAGTCGACGCACTGTTCATTGTGCGCCAGGCACGTGCAAAGCCCGGTGCTTGGGAACAATTGAAAACGTAAAAGCAACAAACATTCACAAACTTGATGGTTATTTATTACCGTCACAAATAATACGAGTGCCTCCCATTGGAGTGTATAGCTATTCTTCTAAATATTTTACCGGGATATTTTTATGAAGATGAGTAGGCCTATCTGTTAAATTGAGAACATTTAGAATTTAATTCATACGTTTTCATGAATATTTTCGTTGTTGAAAGGTATTCAAACACGCTACAGAGTTGTTCATCGCGAATCAACACCTCTGCATCAGATGTGTCGGCATATATTTATCACGCTGCAATAAAAAGGATGCAGACTCATGGATGCATCGTTGTTGATTTGCGATGAACAACTCTGTAGCGTGTTTGAATACCTAAATCAAATATCCCGAATTGGTGATTGCAGAAAATTCAAATATGTGGTGGTCATGGCTAGTGCTAAAGGCTCAAATCAAACATCAAACATATATGGAGCCCAACATAGGACTACCCTACACCATTTTGACCATAGAAATACATTGAGCCACAGGGCCGTATTTGCAACAACCCCTAGCACAAAAGGTTTCACGACTTGAAGGTACAATAAATAAAATTAGCACATCATTTTCAGCATGCAGACTATAGTAATGCAATGTCGTAATTAATTACGAGGTGGGGTCACACAGGGTTTTCACCGCATTACTTTCAACTTTATTACAATACAAGACGACCCGATTGTAATCAATACGGGTCAGACGTATTATGAGAGCAAAATTTATTGTAGTAAATGCGACCTCGTCTTTCGTCTGACCCCGGCCGTAGATACAGCCTTGAGGCTCTTAACCGACAACCTGTGTATTGCCAAAATATTTCACGTTGGGCTGCGATCACAGAGGTTATTCGCTATACACTCCAATGGGAGGCACTCGTTTTCTTTGTGACGGTAATAAATACCCATCAATTTCAAATATGAGTACCTTAATTCCCCGGGGGTGTATAGCGAATACCGTATATTTCTATGTGATCGCACCCTTACGCTTGCGCTATAGCTCAATACAGTAATGTGTGACTCTTATTGTGGTTGCCAGACCATGCTGTATTTAGTTCTTCAAAGCTGTAAATATCTTTAAAAGCCATGATAAAGATTTCCCCCAAAATTAGTTGCCCTTAAATTACGATATAGTGCGCATTTTACCAGTTCTTGATGTGTGAAATGGAACTTTTATTTTATCTTCTGCTCATCGATGTAGAGCTGTTGTTTTGATAAAGAATGTGGTTAGAAGCAAAACATGGTGCACACTATACATGTATCAGGATTTCAAAATGTGTTTATTTTTAGCTGATCATGCGATGGAATTGTATCTGAACACCAAAAATATTCTTAGTTGCAATGCATACCATGATTTTTGGCACCAATTTCTGTGCAGAGCTGTTTAGTTTCTACGTACGCCAAGACTTGAGAGAGACATGCTCAAATAATTTTTGAATGAATCATTCGAGGGTGAACATTGGGCCATGAATGTAAGTTCCGACAAATGTCTTGTGAGCGCCTATGCACACAAAGATTTGAGAGCGTCTCACTTAAATTATTATTGCAGGAATCATCGCTCAGTGTGAACCCTGCATTAAAGGGTGAACACTTTAGTTTATCTCAAGAGTTGTTTTTCACTCGTTTGCAGGGGTTTTCTTTCCGACGCTTGTTGTTTAAGGTCTTCTCGGTACTGTAGCACTTATTTACGCACATATTTGCAGAGCGTGATTTGTTGATTTTGATTGTTTACACTCATGCTGTTGACGCGCGCGTTAAGAGTGGCGTACACAACCCGATTTGAAATGAAAAACAACTTTGAGTTTAGTATAGCCCAGGGTTCATGTGAGGTTTATGTTTGCCATAATTGGAGGGAATCGTTCCCAAATT
The DNA here is from genome assembly GCA_000969725.1 of Ophiothrix spiculata. Taxonomy (NCBI): domain Eukaryota; kingdom Metazoa; phylum Echinodermata; class Ophiuroidea; order Amphilepidida; family Ophiotrichidae; genus Ophiothrix; species Ophiothrix spiculata. The sequence goes on from JXSR01S025089.1 coordinate 9,330, forward strand.
GTGTGTTGTAGAAATCATGGCCCCCAGTGTGAACCCAGCACTAGATAGTGGTCACAGGGCCAAACTTGCCAGTTCCTACTATGTAATGCCAAGACCTGATACTCAAATTGTTCTTGTGGGAAATACAGATAACCTATTTAACAAGATCATTTTACAAATTTTTACATGCATCTTCCCAAATGCATTCTTATATGGAAATGGTTCTTGGTACAACAGACAAGGGAGACTTAGGAAGAGATGGGAAGATGATATCATTGCTGGCAGCACCTTCCTCGAGGCTATAATACTGAGGATTGGAATAATCGGGCTGGTTTTGTTCATGGAACCAACATCCTTAAGGACATGGTACAAAGGTAGATAAATTTAGTAAGATACAAAACAAAAGAAATCATAGGGAATTTTTCCAGAAAACATTGGTTGGTTGAGGCTTGTATTTCAATTAAAGAATTGAGATCTACCTTTAGAAGATGGTCAGTTTGGCTGACAAAAATGTTATTACTAAATAACATTTTGCAAATACTATTGTCATTTCATCAAATAGCTTCATCTGTAGGATTGTTTATAAATAGCTTGATAGATTTTATGCTAGACAAAATCCAGGAAAGTAAACTTACTCTTTACTGCTTTTGTCTTCACAGGATGAAAACTTGTTACCAAGTTAGCCGCAGTTCGCAAAAGGGGGAACAAAACAATGAACCATGACATAGGAAGCATCTAGATCACGTATTTGATTCGTTGCTGATAGCATCTGAACCTGTGAAATTGACTATTGCCAAGACTCGCAGGAAAAGCAATGGAACAAGCTAGTTGTGATCAAGTCTTGAAGATGAACGCTAAACATTAAGTTTATTCTCCTGCATTTGTCTAGCATAAAATATATCATGCTACTGTCATTTACTGCTGTACATTTGATGCAGGTGACAAAGGTCAAGAGATCCAAGTTGGTTCTGAAAGAGTAAAATCTACCTAATTGCTTTATAAAAGATCTTATCCTGATCCCTCGCAATCAATCCCTGTGACCAATATAGTGACTAAGCCAAGCAAATAAGCAACGAGACTTTGAGGCCCAGAGCACTGGGGGGGGGGGGGGGGATTATTGCATTAGGTTGACATACGGGTATGTGCCACGGTTTTGGGGTACAATTTCTCCATTTTAGGTATATCGATGGGTGGGTTTTTGTCACAGACCTAATGCGCCCAAATGGAAAAATGCCCAGAGGCACATATAGACAATCTTTGACTCTGACTGGTTTGGTGCTTAGTTCTTAACTTCTAGTAATTATCAGGGCAATTTGCAGATGGTAAAATGCTGGCAATTGGAGTAGTAGGTCCCTGACTTGATCACATCGCATTTCTTTTTATATCCCACAAAATGCCAATGGAAGTTCATCTGGCAAACCCCATGCAGGTCCATTCAATGATGTACTTGGCATGCTAGCATGATGCTGACTTCAAGCAGCCTGCCTGGCCTTTGCGGAGGCTGGTATGGCCATGACCATATCGGGTCAATGCTCTATATTGCCCTTGTCCTCAACACATTATATAGAGCACGTTGTATTATAACCATTGATTTCAATAAACAAAACAATGTTTTAAATCCCAATTTATGGGTCAGTGTAGGTTAAATCATTTATAGGAAATATGAATGACTTTACAATAAAATGAAAGAATCACTTAATTTAATTAATTTAGCAAATTATTTACTCATTATTTTAATTTGGTTATGAAGAGAAATGGTCAATTAACTGTGTGAAAATCCAAATCATCTATCTGCCTTGGTCTGGCATGGCCGGAGGGCTTGAGTTGCTTCTGTCCCAGGCTTTGTATTCCGTTTTTACTAGGCCTCAATGTATAAACAATAGTCACCAAATTTGAGCTGTAAAAACAATTAAGTCCATTTTAAAATCAAGTGACAATGACCCTAAATTTTGAGTTGATATAGAAGCATTGTATCAAATATTGAGGTAAAACTCAAATAATGGAACCCAACTTTGTACCAAATCAACCAACTAATCTCTATTAGCTTATACTAAATGTTTTAAAACATTTTGACAATGTCCTCATGAATAATAATAACATTATAATGTTTGAATATTCTTGAAATGCTATAAAAACATTCTCTGAACATTGTGTGCAACTCAAGAAAAGAACCCTTTTTTTTTGGGGGGGGGGTATAGTATTTGTGAGTGAATCTGTCATAACAATGTTAATGATAATACATTGGAAGCTTTTCTCTTGTATTTCTTTGAATTTTAGAGTAGCTGGCAAAAATGGTGACACCAAAGGTCAAAGATATTTTAAAATCATACGCGTAGCCAGGATTTCGGACCCCGGGGTGCGCAAAAAACCTTGTCCAAAACGGCGACTGATCCAGGGGTTACTAGGGGTACCTACCTGTATTGGACGGTCGCTAAATGTATTATTAGCAGTATTTAGGACTACTGCGTCCTTGTTTTCCTATTATTTTTGTCATTCCTTTTCCCATTTTTTGTAGACCCCCGGGGTGCGCGCGCCCCTTCCGCACCCCCCTGGCTACGCCAATGAAAATGATGATGACTTAAGGTTTTCCTGAAAAAGTACCCCTTTCATAGTCGATGTCAATGGGCCAAAATCCCTCCCTTTTACCAGGAAAGTTGGGAGTAGATTCCTGCTTTTACGACGTTTTTTTGACTAGCATGCGTACCAAACGATGTGCTCAACGGCCCCTTCTGGGGTTGAAAATTGAAATATCATCACAAAGTGAAAGGTACAGCAAGTGAAATGGAACAGTATCTATTTCATGTGCCGGTTTAATGAGACCATAACCAGGGGTCCGGGTCTAATTGAACTACATGGAATAAGTTGCAATTAGTGAATTATTGATTGCACATACAAGTAAGTACTACAGAATTGAATAGTAGCTAGAGCACTCAGTCACATGGGAGCTGTATCAAGCCTCTGACACTTTATCCCCATATCGCTCATTCCGAAAAAACTATTGGACATGCTCATTTTCTTTTAGTATATAATACTTTTTCAAGCCTATTATAATTTTTAAACAGATAAACGATCAGCATTTTGTATCTGAACAATGATTTCCAAATTTGATGACATCTTTCCATAATTCAAAAACAAAATTCATTTTCCACCAACATCGTGTGAGCTACGTTACTTAAGTTTGGCATACCATTATTTGATGGGGAAAAACAGCAATTCCAACAAAATTTAAGTATGCTGACAGCAAACATTCCAGTGAATTTGAAAACCATAATAGAAAATGTCAAATTTATTCATGTTTGACGAAAGAAAGTGTTGAACATGAAAATTTCAACCGACCATGTTAAGAAATGTGAGCTACGTAACCATATATCTCAGTAGCCATAGGCATTGCAGTAATTCCATTTAAGTATGTGATAGAGATATACACTGCTACTTCGTTTATAGTAGAATTTACTAAGTAAATGGTATAATGTATGTTTTGTGCATTAAAACGTGCAAAAACAGTGAGCTACGTTACCGTGATCTACGTTACTACTGACCTCTACAGAACTTATAACTACCGTTTCATGACTTTTCTATGCACTAACAGTGCATATGAAGAATACACTTGCCTACAAATGCAAAAAATTGGCGAGTATCAATACTTAAAAATTGAGCAGGTAACGTAGCTCACCCATTGCCCACCATGTAAAAATTGGTAAGTCTTTGTAACAGAAAAAATATAGAAGTGGTGTTGACAAATCACTTGGATTCAATGTCCATGGCTAGTTTACTAATAAAAAACACTTAAAAGAAAAATATTTGAGCAACTTTATTTTTTCATTTTTTTCAACTGCATTGGCACCCGATTTTTCGGAATGAGCGATATCTGTTAAATTGAAAACATTTAGAATTTAATTCATACGTTTTCAGGATGATTGTTGTTGTTGAAAGGTATAGACCTTTTCAAACCGATCTTTTCCGGAGCTTCCCGAAAGTTTTCAGAACAATTCCGATTGTTTCCGGAAATAAAAAGTACTTCATTGCCTCATCGTTTGACAAAGTTCGACACTTCTACAGTATGTTTCGAACAAGGACGAACGTTGCCGTTTTTATTATGCACTTTTGAGGTACTATAATTTTGTTTTCATTCATAAATGATTGTCGTCTGCCGCGTATACGCAGCTGTGGCACGTGACCATGTTTTCCGAAATTTTCCGATTGCTGTTTGAAAAGGTCTATTCAAACACGCCACAGAGTTGTTCATCGCGAATCAACAACGATGCATCCATGCGTCTGCATATTTTTATCGCGCGAGGGTGGCTTTACGCGAATCAACAACTCTGCATCCGATGCGTCTGCGTATTTTTATCACGCTCGGGTGGCTTACATGGATGCATCGTTGTTGATTCGCGATGAACAACTCTGTGGCGTGTTTGAATACCTAATTGCACAGAGGTAGTACAGTGGAAACCCGTTAGTACGAGATCGCTTAAAACGACAACCCGTATATTACGAGCCGCAACTCTCGGTCCCGACTTTTCCCCATTGT
>JXSR01S025090.1:0-19429 GCA_000969725.1 Ophiothrix spiculata
TGGGAGCCATTCTGATTCGTGTAAGCTGTAATAGTATGCCAAGGCAAACAACTTGACTATGGGAATAGCATGTTGATTCTATTCTCACTGCTCTCTGTCAATTTGACTATGTATATCATCGGTAATGACGTCAAATTCTGCGCATGCGTATTTAGGGCTGGAGTCACATGTAATTGTTTCAAATACAATTCTCTATGAGGTTGATAAATAGTTTCATTGATGACATTTTGACATAAGTTTAATCACGTTTAATCAGAGAGGACATCTCGGAAAATATATACAAGACAATAATGCTGTAATTTGGATTTTGATATATTATTCAATGAGACTTTGCAAGGATTTTGCTGGGATTTTTGACAGTTGTGCAGACAGTCAGGCAGATGATTTGAATATGGTAATGTTATGCAAATTTGTTGTAATGCAATGGTATTTGATGTTGTGTATAATTTTATGGTGTGAAGTAATGCAAGTTAACACTTAAGTGACCAAAGTATTTCTCATTTTGCCCATTAGAGAGAGGGGATGGCGGGGGATCCCCCAATCATTTTCGCATACGTGTACCAATAATTAGGGGTTATAACATAACCAAATATCTGGAATCAGAAAACATCTTGAATTTTTGTTTTGATCACCACCTGACGATCAGCTCGTAAGCTTAGCCAAGAAACCCCGTCTTGTGGATAATTATCAATTCATGTTGTATTATTTGATACCTATTCGCTGAAAAAGTTAAAACGTCATATCCTGGTTACTGGTTCACGCTTTGTTCACGCTCAGGTGGTTACCCATTGAGTATTATATGTGTTGAGATCATTTTGATCGTGGTTCAAATTGCAATAAGCGTGAACCAGTCACTTGGCAACTATTGATTTTGATGTCACACTTTGTCAGCGAATAGATTGCTTTTGTGCAGGTTATTTGATTAGAATTCTAAAACAAAAGGGATTATGTATTGAGATAGAGCAAAATTAATCAGAAAAAATGTGCTTTTACATGAGTTGTTTTGTATCTCTCTTCTCTGCAGTTGCATAACAAATGTGCGTCCCACGTCAAACCAGAGTGTAATATGGGTGAATTCCGAGATCATATCCTTCCACCAAGCGCCATCTGCCCAGCTGTGCTGGTAAGTCATATCAATACGCAACATGCGGCGGATGATAAAGTAGTCCTTATAGATGTGATTTTTTTATGATTTTTTAATATGTTTAAAAAATAAGTTAAAATAAAAGCACTTGCTCATATGAGCCAAGTGGAAAAGAGAAAAAAGTAGTCCTTATAGATAGGCATACGTAATTTTCAAAGATTCAATGAAAGAGTGATTACTTTGAATGCCATATATTTTTATATTTTTCCTTACCAAGTGTATGATCGGTAAAGCCCTGGAACAGAGGCACTTAAATGTGGCTTGGACAGGGATGTGCACCCTGAGCCTTATAATCCTATGGCTTGGACAGGGATGTGCACCCTGGGCCTCACAACCCTGTACCTTTTTTTATAGGGACATCATTCTGAAATGGCACATTACACATGTTTAAGAACTTTTCTCACAACATTGACAAATTTTTCAAAATTTTCTTGGCTTCTAGCATTTTAGATTTTAATCATTTTCACCATGATTTTGTGCAAGTTTTTGAAAAATTACCCATGTGTAATACAATACCCATATTTAAGAACTTTTCTCACAACATTGACAAGTTTTTCAAAATTTTCTTGGCTTCTAGCATTTTAGATTTTAATCATTTTCACCATGATTTTGTGTAAGTTTTTGAAAAATGACCCATGTGTAACTTATGGGGTGGAAATAAATAATTCTTTCTGAGGAGCATGGGACATGGAAGAACGCATGTCCTTTCTCACTTACCAAGTAATTGAACCTGAACCTGGTTCCTTCTGTATGTATGTTTTCCAAGCAAAGAAATCAAAATCAAATTTCCATCGTGCATAAAAAGGTATTTTCTGTCATCATATTTACGTACAAGCTTTTAACTATTTCATAGTTAATATGATTTTTTTCTCAACAAATGTATATGTATATTTAAACATTTTGTAATTATTAATAAACTGATGTAAGTAGTAAACAACTATTGTATAAAAATTCTAACCTAGATTTAGAAATGCCTCTAATTATTTTAGGGATATATTTCCCAATGGACTAAGAAATGAGAGCTATTTATGTCAGTTTTATGATGTCATTTGCATTTGGTTGGATTCCGATTTCCTGCCGAATATTTTGTAGGGCATCAGTGGATATCGATTTAATAAGGCTGCTTAACAAAGTAAAAAATAAAGTTACGCCCTTTTCCCTTAAAGGAGCATGGTCCGATTGCCTCAACTTTTTTGTCAAACTTTTTGAGATTTTGGTACCAGAATGTTGCTAATATTTTTCACACGACCCATGTGAAATTTCACAGTTGAATTATCTTCCGTTTTGGAGATATATATGAAAATGTGTCTAATTATGGTAACCATAATTAATTTTACATTAACGTATAGGAGGGTCTGAAATACAAAATTGCCTGCAAAATCCGATTTGACCGATTTAGCTGAAATTTGAAATTTAAACCTCTTGAGTGGTCATCTTTCATATGACATTGAAAATTAAATTTTGGAAAATTGGACCAAGCTCCTTTAAGGAAATAACTTAAGGCATTATTTTCTATAACAAACATATAGAAAAACATTTACACATGTTTAAAATATGTGAAGTTTGGTATATCATTCACATAAAGTAGCTGCCCAGTTTTTCTCGATACACAACTGTATGCCACAAGTCTTGATTTGAGCTAAGACCCAAAAGGAACTAAATACCACCAATATGGCGCTAGATAACTCTTTGTTTCAAATGCTTGCTGGCGAATTTTTGTCAAAGTAGAAATTCCGGCAAATCATGCACGCTTTTGCGAGCGGCTTGCCGGAGTGAAAGAGTTAATTATTTTTTGAGAAAGAGCCAAATATTTACCAAAAGTTTTGATTTTATGGGCAATTTTGTATTTTAGAGCCGCCTATGAGTTACTGTGTAAAATTAGTTATGGTTACCATAAATAGACACATTTTCATATATAACTCCAAAATGGAACATAATTCTGCCATGAAATTTTACATGGGTTATGAGAAAAAATATGAGCAATATTTTGGTACCAAAATTTCAAAAAGTTTGAAAACAAGTTGAAGCAATCAGACCATGCTCCTTTAAGGATTTTGCTCAAATACAGAGCAAATGAGGTATTAGGTAAGGCAGTGTTTTACTACCCTGGTGATGGTAGGGCAGGGTATCACTGCTTCAAATTGTTGTTTATCTTGAAAAAAAGCATAGAATACAATATAACCGTAAATGTAGGAAATCAAAGTATAATTGTGAGTAAATAATGGTGTCATTGTTAATTCTCCCTACTCAGTATTACAGTTCTGTAAGTAATCCACATCCAATCCGCATCACGAAGTAAGAAGACAGTTTGTGCATTTCACATGCAACTTGCTTTCAAGGTGGTACAGGGTATCCCAAAAAAATCCTTACAATCTTTGCGTGCAATTTTCATAGGTTTAACGGCCAGTCGTAAAGTATGTAAACTTGCTTTTTATAATCCATAAATTGAACTTTAAGATACCATTTGTTTCATTTCAAGTAGTGTACAACATAAGTTATGTTTTATCAAATATTTGGGTGGATGTTTGTCTGGTCCAATTTCATGATTATTGGCCATAAAGTAGGGGTGTGTCAGAATGGAATAAACATGGGTCACCTTGGAAAATTTATCATATCCGTCTTCTTTTTTCATCAATTTTTTTCAGCAGAGATAAAAGATACCATGTACATAATACACATAATAAATTACTAAACATTGTAACAGTTAAATAAGCAGGTCAAAGATAAGACATTACTCATTAGAACTAATTCATTCAAGAGGAATTGTGAAATTGGACCAGAAAAGTTACATCCAGATATTTGACAAAGCATATCTTCTGTTCTAGATTATCGATTGAAATGAAACAAAAGTTATATTGAAGTATATTTCATGGACTATAAAATAACTTCTTTACCCGCAAAGAATTTGATTTTTTTTTCTGAGACACACTGTATCTACTATATCCAACATATGAATATATATACAGCCTTCTAGTCTGAGAGTGACATTCTGTATTTTTACTTTGTGTGTCCGGAAATTGGGTGATGTACACAGAGTTAATAAATTCTCAGAAAAAACGTATAAATTCATAGGAAAATTCACAGGAGTTTTGGATCTTATTAAAACAAAATCTGAATACAGAAGTTCCTGATAACACAAATGATTGCATGTCAAAGTACAGGGTTTGTGTGTTTCAACCTGATAACACAAAGTGCTAATCAAGAAATGAATCTATCTAAATATTTTTTTATTTCAAATTTTTAGTTTTGTAAAATATTTTAATTTAATTTTAATATATATAATTGGATTTATATGAATTTGTACAATTATATGAGAATTTACTTAATCTCTGTACAAAGAGTCACCAAAGCTAATCTTTCTCTCAATCTTTTTCCTCAATAACATCAACCTTTGGGGAAACCTTACAACACTAATGTATCAGAAATAAGTGAAATGGCATTTTGGTTCTGGGTAGTCTATTCATCCGATTTATATTAAATATTAACCTATATCAAGGAGTGCACCAATAGACCGACCTATACTGATGTCACTAATAACCACAAAATGGCGGATATCGTCTTGACCACAAAATGGCGGACTTCATCTTCCAAAAGTTTTCACAGTTTTCAGTTAAATATCTCAAAAATTGATCATCTTGGCACATCATTTGAGACCTACCAGTAAAGCAATGTATTCTATTACCTTTCTGATATACTGGTTTCAGAATGTAACAAGTATTCACTCTAGAAAATCACAATTTATCTGATCGAACGCGACACATGGAAAGGTGAACGTTTGATTAAGTTACGTTCGTCACGTATGAAGTACAATACTACGATCATAACCGCTACGAACAATGACCACTACTGATGTATACTACATCCGGGAAGTTGAGTCTGAATAAGAGATAAATTATCCGGATGCGTAGCTGGCTCTATATTACATTCACATATATTTCACCATAGTGAAAACAAATATTGGGAAGCCCAAGGAATCCCTGAATCTCTGTGGAAACAACAACCCAATTTAATCAGAAAAGAGGGGATTGGGTGGCACACCATTTTGTTTTAATAACACAGTTGTGAGGCAGTACACACCAACAGGTGATCCAGATTCTGCAGGGATCCGAAGCAATCTAGATCTGGAAAGTATAGTGTGAACACTTCAATGGCTTGTATAGTCTGTGCCTGTGTTATGTTTCTGACCAGAACTGTTGTTCTCTGTTCTGGTCAGAACAGAGAACAACAGTGTTGATTCAAACCCTCCTCTTTCTGTATTCAATAAAACTTGGTGGATTGACTTTCGTCATGCGAGTGCAAGAAAGTCATATCTGCAATAGCTGCCATTTGTCATAAATTTAGATTGCACACTGTATAATCTCCAGTCTTGGGTCAGGGATTCTTGAAATGGTTCTTCAGGTGACACCGTCACCTGAAGAACCATTTCAAGAACAACTGACATAAGACAGAGAAATGTTGAGATTTTTTTAAACATTCTAGTGACAACTGACATAAGACAGAGAAATGTTGAGATTTTTTTAAACATTCTAGTGACCATCTGTTAAATAAACGTTAAATAAGGCAGCCAATGCAGAAATGACTTTCTTGCACACACATGACGATTGTGCCTTTTCAGCTCCAAGCAGTCTGGCAAACTTCAGTTTTTGTGACACAAGTTGAGATCCAAGTTGAATGTGCCCAATATCTTTGACCAGTACTGTCTTGGACAAAACATTATTTGAATGTTTGGAGCCGATTTCAACTGGTCAGCAACATCTCAGTAAGACATCAACTTGAAACACATGCCTGCTTATTTACAATTAGAGAACCAAAATGGCAACTGTCTGTTTCGGTTGAAAATGGTTCAACTAGGTTCATTTTGAAGAGGGATAGTGTAGCATACAAAAAGAAGACAGACAAATAACTTTTTGTCTTAGTACTTAATTAACACCTCCAAAAAAAATAAAAATATTTTTAACCAAGTACAAAGAAGTAATTGTAAAATGTAGAGTAATTTTTCACGTTCCAACTCGTGTCCCTCTCAGTCACCATCACCAACATCATTTATCATGTATACTGTATAAAAACCATAAAGTATGCAGCAAGCAGTCGATTAACGCACATAAACCAATATGACCATACAGGAAGTAAATTAGTCCATATTTTTTAATCATAACAACATACCCAATTTTGCTGAATATTCAAATAAACTTAATTTCAAGTTTTGTCCATGTGGTAGCAACACAATTAGTCAATATAATACCAAAATCATGAAAGATTCATGCATAAGATATATTAATATGAAGTGATTTGGTCTTTTATAAAATCAATCCTTATCAAACATTACTTGTCTCTTACACAACATACACACCAGTTTAAAATGTTGTAGAATAAAATGCCATGGATCTTGGTACAGAGTCTGATTTATTGCTGCATACTTCTTAGTTTATAAAGTGTATGTATGTGTTTATGTTATCATTTGACCTGATCAATCAATCAATCACTATCCATTCATTGATTACCCTATTGATTACCCTGTAGGGTAGGGTCAATTCTTGTCGGCAATCATTTCATAAAAGACCATCCGGTTCAGGAGTAGAGGTATGTCATCACAACGTACATGTTTTGTTGGCTTTCTGTCATGTTTTGCTTTGAAATGTAACTCAAAATACCTGGTGATTTTAACCGATTTTGTGCAGTGCGGTGTTTTCGCTATGTAGCAGTAGCCAAGTTTTTTAAAACTCCGCAGTGTTGTTAACCCTGGAAAAAAATTGAGTACAATTCTAGTACACATTCCTGAGGTGCAAATTTTGAACACAAAATCGAGTACAATTTAAGTACAATTTGAGTACAAATTGGTGTACTCGAATTGTACTTAAATTGTACTCAAATCTGTGTTCCAAATTTGCAACTTAGGAATGTGTACTAGAATTGTACTCAATTTTTTCCAGGGCCATGTTACCTGCTAATGTTAACACAGATTAGCACAATTTGGACTTTATCCCAGCTTAACTAGCAAAATACCTGGTGATTTTAACCGATTTTGTGCAGTGTGGTGTTTTCGTTATGTAGCAGTAATCAAGATTTTTTTAAAACTTTGCAGTGTCGTTTCCGTGTTACCTGCTTATGTTAACACAAGATTTGACACACAACTTGGACTTTATCCCAGCTTAACTAGCAAAATACCTGGTGATTTTAACTGATTTTGTGCAGTGCGGTGTTTTCGCTATGTAGCAGTAGCCAAGTTTTATAAAACTCTGCAGTGTCGTTTTCATGTTACCTGCTAATGTTAACACAGATTTGACACACAACTTGGACTTTATCCCAGCTTAACTAGCAAAATACCTGGTGATTTTAACCGATTTTGTGCAGTGTGGTATTTTCGCTATGTAGTAGTAGCCAAGTTTGTCTTTTAAACTCTGTCGTGTCGTTTCCATGTTACCTGCTAATGTTAATACAGATTTGACACACAACTTGGACTTTATCCCAGCTTAACTAGCAAAATATCTGGTGATTTTAACAGATTTTGTGCAGTGTGGTGTTTTCACCTTGTAGCAGTAGCCAAGTTTTTTAAAACTCCACAGTGTTGCACAACTTGGACTTTATCCCAGCTTAACTAGCAAAATACCTGGTGATTTTAACCAATTTTGTGCAGTGCAATGTTTTAGCTATATAGCTGTGGCCATGATTTTTTTTTTATCTCTGCAGTGTTTTTTCCATGTTACCTTCTAATGTTAACACAGATTTGACACACAATTTAGACTTTATCCAAGCTTAATCTAGTAAAGGTTGCTTGTTCACTGTGATATGTTACTCCATAAGTAGTTTTTGCTTTTTTGATGTAGTTAAGATATGTTAATGAAATAGGCCGCTATATATCATAAGTTTATTATCCAATATGGTGTAGTTTGGGACCTTGTTTCTAATTGTTTCCTCCGCCAGTGATGCTTTGTCAAGCCTTCCTATTATAGCTAAAAAGATGTTGCAACTTGTAGTTTAGAAGCAATTTGGAGCAATTAAATGTTAATGTACAAGTGCTTGTTTAATAACAAAAGTGGTGTAATTAATGATATTAGAGTAGGGTTTTTTCTTTCATTTTCAAAAATAGGTGGTATGCAAAATGCCGTCAACAAGTAATACAGTTTCAATTATTCCTTTATCCGTCAATACCAAGGGATAAAATAACCATGTTTTATCAATTTGAAGTTGGCTGAACCTTTCAGGTCTTTACTGATCTGTTGTCTTGTTCAGATAGGCCACTTGATACCCTGGTCACATAACCTTGCGGCGAGGTTACGATGTGTTTACGGCGTCATACCAGCAGACGCCAATCGGACACCGGCCGGTGTCCATGAGCCGTAGAGACGCCGGAAGCATGCCGCAAGAACTTAATTCAGAGTTAAACCTTGCGGCTTGTATATGATGTCTTCAGTTATGGTCACATAACCACCGGCGTCCAACTGGTGTCCGACCGGGCATTGCAAGCATTCACCGTGTCATACCGATGTCATACCATTGTTGCGGCTTATGTGACCAGGGTATCAAGCATTTGACAGCCCATTATTTGATTAATGAATTTTTATAGCCCAGATTTTCATACTAGTATTATCATTTTGAGGATTATCTCCCCATTCATAAGAACGAGTAAATAAGACGTGCTTAGTGCAGGTCTTGGCATATTTCATTTTTATCGTGAAAACACCTAATCCAATTGTTTTTCATCACTTTAAGTTATAGCTTGGTCACAATAATCGTACGAACAGCTTCCGAGCATTGTTTAGTCCATCTGATAGGACCACACGACGCCCTCGCTGCTCGCTTTACTCACTGCTCGTTATCCTTTAAAACGGACTAAACACTGCTCGTAAGCTGTTCATACGACTATTGTGACCAAGCTCTTACTAACACATTTATATGTCCATGTCATTCAATTTGTTCCTCATGTTTTTGTTTTCTTTGTTTGATTTCTTTACTAATGCTTTCTGTACTGTGTGTGTGACACCAACGTAGCAAGTGAGTCCAATTTCACTTTACTCATCATATGTGTGACCAAGAGAAGATACCGTGAGTATCCCATCATGCATTCCATCCTATGGAATTGTTTGTACAGGAAATCATGTGAGTAGTTAGTGATGAATTGCTCATAAATCAAAGTTAATTGTTGCAATCTTGCATTTTGGGCATGTTTCATCACTAACTACTCACATGACTTTCTGTACAAAATTCCCCATAGGAAGCAATGCATGATGGGATACACACAATATCTCCTCTTTGTGTGACCCGTCAGTGCTGTAACCTGTCATATCAAAACACGGAACTTGCCTGAACCTATTTCTCATTTCGTGAAACTGATAACACCACGTTATGTGAAACTTGAAGATAAATATTTCTTGTTAAGGGTGATAAAATATCAATCGATATCTTATACAGTTAGGACTTATCCAAGGAAGTTATAAAGGGGAACCGGTACTCTCCGCCATTTTGATTTTATCGCCGTGTAAATCCTATGGGACGGCAGCCATCTTGGATTGTCGATCATGGAGAGTTAGTTATTGTACCTCCGGCATTTTACGGCTCCGCGTGCAACACTTTGAGAGTCTTCGCAACGGATTAGCGGGAAAATTGGCGTACTTTAATCAGAGCAAGTCGCAATGCACGCTACATGAAACGCAGACATGGTTTGCGCGTGAAACAAACTGCACACGCTGTATATGCGTCAGGTGAAGATTTACACGATCTGCCTGGATATCGGGTCGAATCCCGAATATATCCGGAGGTACAATAACTCTGCTCCATGAGCGACACAAGATGGCGGAGAAAGACGGTTCCCCCCTATAACTTCCTTGGACTTATCACATCATGATGCCATTTTAAACTATTGGTCACCAGTAAAAAAGAATATCCAATTCTTGGTATGGAATGACTTGGAAATATTGGTGTCTCGAAATGAGAAACATGTAGGTTCTGACAAGCGTTGTGTTTTGATATGATGGGTCACATATGTTTTGTATGTGTAGTGTTGCACATGTATCATCTCTTATATACCAAAGTGAATAGCTTATCTGCAATAGGTTTGCCCATTTTCAGGGGAAGGGTCTATTAGACTATACATTTAGATTAAAGAGCTATAATATAGTAAGATTTATGTGCTATAAATCCAGTAATCTAGTAAATCTTACCAAATTATGATTATCAACAATCCTAAAGAACTTATTTCAAGACTTACAGAGCTATGAAGGAAAAATGTGTACTGCATAGGGTTCTAACGACAGTATATGAAGCTATACACTTGACTGGTATGCAAAAGGAGTCGTTTCCTGGGTGGTGGTGATCACATCTGAATGGTCAGTAAGGCTTAAGTAAAATAATATAAATGATAAGTTTCTCCTGAATAGGATATGACTTTTAACTCTACTTTTTCACCCGTGGCTTAGCTAGGGGGGGCGTCCTCAATTACTGACCGTCCATCGCTTAAAAAAGCGCCCGTCGGTAAAGTTGAGCCAATTTATTGTATACTAATTGTATCAATTGTTTCAAATGAAGTCTCTGTTACATCTGACTTAATTCTGTTTTCTCCCACTCACACATACGCATCTTAATATGTCGGGTAGATATGCCAAATATTCCTCCTTGTCATATCTCATGTGAGTGCAAGAAAGTCGTATCTGCAATAGCTGTCATTTTGTCATAAGTTTGCATTGCATTTATAATCTCCAGTCTTAGGTCAGCGGCTCATGAAATGGTTCTGATATCACCTGAAGAACTATTTCAAGAGCCACTGACCTACAGGAGAGAAATTTGAGCAACTTTTTGCACTCAAAGTGGTCAGGTGTTAAATAAACGTAACATATGGCAGCCATCGCAGATAGGACTTCCTTGTACTTACATGAATATATCTCATTAAGGGATCACTTTAAAACTGTACCACCAGTTACCAGGTGGTAACCCTATGACAAATAATTAATCAAAAATATGAGACAAGATTTGTTGTTTTATCTGTCTTGAAAAATATACTATTGGTTCATTCACAAGTTCTACCAATTTTAGGGTATGCTGTTGCTCAATGCTGATATGTCCAACCTACACTGTGCATGATATTAGTTCGGGAAAGGTCATAATTAATCACATAAATGAATTCATTTACCACAAATGAATTTCTATACTGGACAGTAAATGAATTCATTTACTCTTAACTTAAAATCAATTTTAGAGCAACCTATGAACATCTTAGAACATTCCTTGTTGAATGGGTCCTGTTCTACAAATTTAGCTATGAAATTTTTAATTCTATCTGCCAAAACCTTTGCAAACTTTTTCAAAAAAACAAAAAACAAAATAAAAAATTGACAAACAGAATTCAAAATTTCATCCCTACATTTTTAGAATAAAGTCCTGTTCAACAAGAAAATGCACTAAAATTTTCTCCGATATTCATAGACTGCTCTAAAAAATTATTTTAAAGTTAAGAGTATATTCATTTAATGTATAGTATAGGAATTCCTTTATGGTAAATTAACTCATTTACGTGAATGAATTAAGACCTTTCCGGAACTGATATAGGACACTGGGTGTAACATGGATAGAGGACATGCATTGAGTGATGTCAGAGTGAGCTGACATAATAAGGCTTTATTATTAGGCTTTAATTTGGATACAGTTGCGTCCACTTCAATAAACATCCACACAGTGGACAATTTTCAGTCTGTCACTATTTATTGCTTGACTTCTATACGAAGAATCCTGATGGATTCGTAATAAATGGTTATTGTATAATACTCTTCTTCGAGTACAGCTCTTTAACATGAGTGTGGTTTTCTTTTAATATTATGTGATTGTATGGTGTTATTAATTTATCTTTTAAATTAACATCTTGAGTTGGTTCCTTACATCTAAGGGGCGCACCATTAGATTTCCAAGGGGAGCAGGAAGTTAGGTTCGGGTTGATTTTTTTTTCACGCCCCATTCGGAAGCGATTTTATTTCCTTGAAATTACTGTTTTTCCTGTCTATTCCATGTTCAAGGGGGAATTTTTTTTTTCTGCCTGTGGAGGGGGATTTTTTCAAAAAACTTCTGCTTCCCCCCTGGAAATCTTATGGTGCGTCCCTAATGACCTGTTGTGGTAAAGACTTGGTAAACTAAAACAGCATATTGTTTGTTGAAGCTAGTGTCATGTCTTAAGCCTTGGATGGGAAACTAAAACAGTAGTTTGTTGCAGTGTTTTAAACTCTACACAGCTAAATTCCTGTTTAATGGGTCGCCTACATGCATAGTGACTACACAGTGACTGTGATAGGACATTATAGTAATGCATGAGTGACCTATTGCTCTGGAATTACACTGTAAACTTAACTGTATGGTACAATATAACCTATTCCGATTTAAATTTTCATGCATTGTAAATGGATCTCAAAACAATGTTGTTGTTTTTTTCAATTCAATGCCGGCTGCAAGCTAAAGCCTTCGTAGCTACAGTCCTGATTGCGGACTCTTTGTTGATACA
Source organism: Ophiothrix spiculata (assembly GCA_000969725.1). Classification (NCBI taxonomy): domain Eukaryota; kingdom Metazoa; phylum Echinodermata; class Ophiuroidea; order Amphilepidida; family Ophiotrichidae; genus Ophiothrix; species Ophiothrix spiculata. The sequence continues at coordinate 12,624 of JXSR01S025090.1, forward strand.
AAAGGAACTTGGAAAGTAAAATTATCAGGCTATTTTCAGAAATTCTTATATGAATGTAAATAAAATATTTTCAGATTGATGTGACTTGTTTTAATAGGGGTTGATATGTGGGCATTTCATTTTTGTTTGGAAATTGGACAAAATCAGTGTGGGTACATTGAATTTTGAGTTTTTTTATTTTTGTTATATTTAATATGTGTGCCTTTTGTTAAATTTTGTAATTTAGCCAGATTTTATTTTGAAATTTGTTTTGAAAAAAAAAAACAGAAACAGAAATAATACTGCTACATCATTATTTCATTATTTAAACTTGCAAAAAAATTAAATTTCACCCAAAAATAACCTCTTTAGTAAGTTTAAACTTAAATGAATCTTTTTGCGACTGTTTAGGTATATGATACCATATTCAATACTTTTTTAAGTGATTTAGTTTGATACCATCTCTGTTACTTACCACAGGAAAGAAGAAGTACCTTAACACCCAAGGATAGCAATACATCTGATGAAGAGTCTAATAGAAAGCAAGTTGCCAGAACAGATTCCATGTCAATAGAGGGCCAAGGTTTACAGGTAGGTATCACAGGGTTATTGGGGTCCGCTCGCAAGTCCGACAACTCGCTAGTCTGAAAGTTCGCTAGTCCGAAGGCTCGCTAGTCCGAAATGTTATTCAATGGGGAAAATATAACCTTGAAAAAGGCTCGCTAGTCCGAAAAAAAACAGCTCGCTAGTCCGAAGGTTGGCTAGTCCGAATATGAAAATAAGCTTGTCAGTCTGTATTGTTAAAACAGCTCGTTAGTCCGAATTTGTAAAACGGCTCGTCAGTCCGAATGTCAGAAGCAGCTCGTTAGTCCAAATTTGAAAATAGGCTCACTAGTCAGAATTTTTAAATAGGCTCGCTAGTCTGAATTTAGAAATAGGCTCTACTTTTGAAAAAGGGTATTAGAAATATACACTTAATTTTTCCAATTCGGACTAGCTAGCTGTTTTTAAAATTCAGATTAGCGAGCTGTTTTTAAGATTCGGACTAGCCAGCCTATTTCAAAATTCGGACTAGCGAGCTGTTTCTAAAATTCGGACTGACCAGCTGTTTTTAAAATTCGGACTAGCGAGCCTTTTTTAAAATCAAGACTAGCGAGTCAATTTTCAAATTCGGACTAGCGAACTGTCAGACTGGTAAGCTGTCCCTGGTATTTATTACCTTGATATTAACAAATGCATACATTGTGCAAGAGAAGTATCATTTCTGGACTTTGATCTGATTAGAATGGCTATCTAAATTCACAAAAATTTGCAAAATGTTTGTTTTCCCAAAACTCTGCCTCCCGGGGGAATGAGACGCTCACTCTGATCTGGGAGCGGGGAAAATTGACCTGCCCTAGACACATTCAACTGGTATTTTAAGCAAGAAGTTACCATAACTTCTTGTTTTAAGCAACCCTTTTTCTTGAAAATCAGCGTTTTTGATTAACGTGTCACGTGCATGACGCGTCCAACAATAAAATAACATCGCATTTTACACATGTTTACACCATTACTGGCCCCCTGGCTGGGACTCATCTTGACCAAACATCACTTCCTATTCATGTTATTTTGACTTTAAGTTATTGCATCAAAACAATCTTCTGAGCCAAGGATTTTGGTTGGCTTCATGAGCCTCTTTTGGTAAGAATAATAATAGATTGATTGATAAAAAGAATGTTCATTTTTGTAGCCAATTATGTTAAGGTTGTTAAAATAAAATGCCATGACCATTATTGTTGTTTTGGTTTCCGGTTGATTCATGGGCAAACGCTAGACACAATTTAGATGATATTATTTTCATCAGAATGGCTGTGGTAATATGTATAGACTACAATAGCCGGTTGTCCGTTAAAGCATGTGCAAGGGATAATATTATGTTAGAAAGGGATGTCTAAACCAGAAGAATTACTCATGTACGTGTCTTTGAACTTTCCTAATCAGTTCAAGCCACTATTCTTTCTACACCAAAGACAAAAATCCAGAATAGAGTCCTTATTAAATGATATAGAAAGTCCATACCTTGTATTTTTGTGTACTTTTCTTTGAGTAAAGGCAGCTTTTTTCTTACCCTTAGTTAACAGGCATTTTTATAGATATCAATAATTGTCCAAATTAACTCATCAAGTTGACAAAACATCCATCTTCCATTTGATATTATTGACCTGTCCCTAACTTTTTATTATTCAGGCAATGGCGGCTGTGGTTTACTATAAAGTACTAGATTTAGGGACTTGGGATATCTAAAATGCACATTTAGGATACATTTTACAGGTCTTTCATTAGCGCATTAATATTGAAAATATTACAAAAATCCTATTTTTACCTTTATTCAAAAAAAAAAAAAAGTGATCCTCCAGTGATACACTTTATTATATTATTCTAAATATGCTGGGCTTCACGCGTGGATCCCATTTGCAGCAAAATCATTTTAAGTTTATTCGATGCACTATATTTCTATGTATTGAAATTACACGAGCGACACTGCGGAAGGACACTCGATAAAATATGGTAGTAGAGAGGCATGACCATCGCTGTCTGTTATCATATTGATGGTACTGTCAACATGGGTATTTCCTTACTGAGTTGCCAGACTATTAATTATCCCTGACAATTCAACTGACGGCTCCCAGACTTGTAATGATAATAACTCATTCAAACATTTACAGAAGTATCAAACAGATACTTGTATGATATGACACTGTACTAATTTTGAGCTCTGAACTACACTGCAGCTCGAAAGTATTACCGCATAAAACCTTTATTCAGCCATATCTCAACAGGTGTTTATCCGATTTTCACTCTTCTTTAACAGGATCTATATGTGACTTGCTCCCACAAAACCCGGACAAAGTCGCCAGAACACTAAAGGAGATATAGCCCAATAAACTTGTCATAAATCAACAGAAAACAAAGGAATTTTCAACCTAAATGTCACTTTTTGACAGGCAAAACATTGAGCAATCCTGGAGTATGATATATCATTAAAAAGCTTATAATTTTGCCATTTTAAATTTGGTAAAATTTCAAAAATGGTTTTGTCCGACTTTGTCCGGGTTTCGACAGAGCAGGTCACATATTGTACAATTATCGAACTAACTATTCCGGAATAGCGTTCATTGCATTTGAAAATATGGCATGTAATGCATATTACTATACTTTCATCTGAAAATAAAAGAAATGAGTTAATTTACATTTCTGCGCATTTGTTTTAAAACTTACAACCTGAAAATATTCTATCCTGTTACAAGGTAATAATGAGGTTATGAAAAATTGATTAGTTACATAGTAATGAGATTTGTACTTGTGGTGTTTTTGTATATGATCCATGAAATCAACCATTTTTATAGCAATGGAAGATCAAATATTAAAAGAAACTTTGATTAATTCATATTAAATAGATAAGTTACCTATACTAGTACGAATCTTTGATGATTCTAGGTCGTCTAATATAAAAAACAAGGTTTTGAACGTTTTTAATTGTGCGGAAATACTTTAGAGCGCGAGTGTATGATATGACACTGTACTAATTTTGAGCTGTGAACTAAGTTTTGCTCTTTATTTTTATTTTCCCTACAGATCACACCGCTTCCAGGATCCCATCCCTTAGTAGTCTTTGTCAACCCAAAGAGTGGTGGTCGACAAGGAGAAAGAATCTTGAGAAAATTCCAATACCTTCTCAACCCTAGACAAGTCTATGACCTTAGTAAAGGTGGACCCATGCCCGGGTAAGTCACAATAGTCACAATTGTCTGTTTATTTAAGGCGATGGATCACAATTAGGCCACAACTTTGTGCGGCTTTGCGCAACCTGGCCACAGCCTTAATTTTACAAAATGGCACCCGTACGTTTGATTGTTCACCTCTAGATTATTGTAAAATATTCTTTACATGTTTTGAAATTATCTACAGGTGCATTATCAAGCCTACGGTCGCCATCTTGGAAAATTAAGACTGTGGTCAGGTTGCAGTCGGCTGCACAATGGCCTTATTATGCTCCAGCGCCTAAGGGCAGTTGACTTATCGGCTAATCATTCTTGCTGCAAAATTTTGGAAAACTTGAAAAAGTTCAGTGGCGTACAGAGGTATTTTTGACCATATGAGGAGCTGAATACGAGTTTCCCAGCAATGCGAGTGGCTTGCCTGGAAGCCCTAGCAGATAGGATCTAGGGACCCGCCTTATGGCCACTGTTGGGGTCCAGGGGCAAAGCCCCTGATGGAATATCACAGGTTTTGGCACTTTAGAGGGCCCAAAATCCTGTTTCATGAGGCAAGTGAGTAAGTTTAGCTATAATTTTCAGCATGTTTGGAGGAAAATACCACTGATAAAGGCGTGTGCAAAGGGGGCTGAATCCCCCAGCCCCCTTTGCACACGCCAACAAAAAGGTTGAGAATGCACATTTTATTATAATTGACATTTTGTAGCATTTCTATGACATGACAGAGTCTCTGGAACCAACTTTAACATAATGCCATAATTCATTAGTAAATGACCTATGTACTTCTTCGTAAGCTGACCTTTGCTTTATCATGGTTTACTTAAAAATAGAGTTCTAGGTTATTTTTCGTAACATTTGTAACATTTTTGAATTAAGATATGTGCTCATTCATGCACGGATAGAAAAACTTTATGATTTATGTTTGGGAAATACTTTTCACATACCAAGTAACAAACATATGACTGAAAAGTCTATTTAAAAGTGGTCAAATAAAAAAGCTGATGTTTTGCTTGAAGTCAAAAAAAGTTTCATTTTCCTTGGAATGAGCCAATAGCAATAAAATCCCAAAATACTTTGGCATTTTTTTAAACATTTTCTTAAAAACGAGAGTTTTACAGGTTATGATAAATAAGATAACCCTTCTTTCTTCGCAGTTTAAAATTTTTCAAAGATGTGCCAAATTTTCGAGTTCTGTGCTGTGGAGGAGACGGCACAGTAGGATGGGTCTTAGACTGTATAGGTAAGTTTTTTGATAAGATTTATGCTTCATGAATGTCTGATAATCGGAAGAAAGCAGCAAGGTTCAAACATTGGTATGACATCGCTGATTGGCTACCGGTTATGTGACCATAACATAGACGTTTTTAACAGTTTTTAACTCGCAAGTCAAATTCTTGCATCATGCTTTACTTATGGACTCTTCCAGTCCCCAACCAATAAGGATTAATAATAATAATGATAATAATTTAGCGTTCTTATAACACAAAAACAATCATCCAAAAGGATCTCGAAGCGCGTGAAAACAGGAACAATGAACAAGGACAAACACGGCGAAAAATTAAGAAACAGGAAACGCCTGACGGGAGAGATGGGTTTTTAACTCGGATTTAAATTGACTGAGAGAGGATATGTTATGGATTTTGTTTGGGAGTGAATTCCAAACAGTGGGGCATTGAAACCTAAATGAACACTCACAGGCAGATTTGAGATCTGAGTTTGGTATCTTGAAAATCCTTTAAAGCCGGAACGTAAAGTGTGGATTGGATTATAGGTGTGTAAAACAGATGAAAGGTAGGGTGGAAGGGTTTAAGTTGAGCACCCATTTCAAGGCAATTTGGGAAAGAATGCCCCGGGAAGAATGCATCTAGTTAAGAAACAGTTAGACATGTAAGGACAAAGAAGGCAATTGCTCTTGATACTTTCAGATATTCTTGAATTTGTGAAATATTGTCACCACCATAAATTAAAGGCATTGGCCACGATTCACTTGGGAATGAAAAATTGTGTAAACTTATTTGAATCAAAGGGAGACCTTCATAGAATCAAAATAAACAAACAAAATAATATCACTTGCTCTAAAAAGACAATTTTCAGCCAAATTCATTTTTGGGGGTTCTGTCAGCAGTGTTTCTATTTTCCTAAAGTTTAAGATTCCAAATGTATTGCTGTTGATCAAAAAGTGAAAATTATTCTGTAGGAAGGTTAAATACACTTAACAATATGATCTCTTCACTAAAACATATTGTTAGTAACAAAGAAGTTTAACTTATTTAGTAATTTATTTCTAGAAACACTATCACTGAATTTCTCATTCTCCGGAGAATGGGAAATTCCGGAGAATGAGAAATTCAAAGCACAAACAATTGTCTGTTTTACTATAAATGTTCAAGTTCAACAAGAATGGTTATGGATATTAGTTAGTATAGTAGATGGAAGTACTTTCTAAAAATGCAATAAAATTAGTAGGTGTTGAGGAAAGTTGAACTTCACTTTGGTGATCGTGGCTAATGCCTTTAAGAAAGTACAGATGGGAAATGGCGCTCTGAGCATTTGGCTAAGTGAAGGGAATGCGCCATGTTGGCGTCGGTACTTTGCTACAACTCAATATGCATATTACATTTGTCCGCAAATTGCTCGTACTTAAGCAGTAGCACTTGACTGACTCGATAGCCGCATTCTAGATCAAATTTCTAATCACAGGCATGAGAATCTTTAGATAATTATCTACTTTCAAATATTTTATCATCCCAAATCATTCAAATTCAGATAATTTTGGGCTTGATTTAACTATTTTAGTGTTTTTTTGATAAATTTTGCCAAATTCAGATTTTTCCATGAAAATCATTCTCATGCCTGTAATCAGTTGTCGGAGAACAATTGTCACATATACTTGAAAAATAATCAGCTTGTATAGTATGTGAATAATTGATGTTTCTTCACCTATTTTGTTGCAGATAAACTCCAATTTGAACCCAAACCACCAATGGCTATTCTACCTCTAGGTACAGGCAATGACCTGGCAAGGTGTCTTAACTGGGGAGGAGGTAAGACATTCAATCAATAGTCACT